>JAJMFI010000261.1:0-15578 GCA_030574595.1 Ruyongia chambardii
ATCACGATGATATATTGTTTTTTATCCACTCTACATTATCACGCATCATTATTAAAATAAATTACCAAATATAAGATGATAACATCACCTGTTATTGACGAATATTAGTAACCTCAACTATGTAGAATCTATATCGCTCCGTAGGTAAAAAGACAGAAGTAGATATCTACAAATCCAAATAAGAGAAAAAATGTTTAATAATGATACTTCATAAATTGTGATCTGTTCTTAAGAGAGAACCTTCTTTATATAATTTATTAATGTTTTGCATGTGTGTCTTTTGGACTGTTATTCTTTTTGAAGTATCTATTGGTTCAAGTTCAAAGTGGCAATTGTGTACTTTTTCAAAACTTTTCAACCCAGTATTTCTTGTATTTGACAATAGTTCTTTAAGTACGATTCTCTTTATTTTTACGCTCTTCAATATATCAGTTAAAAGCTTTTGGTCAGCATTGTAATCAACATTAATGAGCCTCGCTCTCAAGAGATCGATCAGTTTACCCTTATGAAGACTAGCAATACCTATAAAATAATTATTGAATGAGTCTTTAAAAACAATAAGTTGACTTAAAATTGGATTATGCAATAGATAAATTTGTTCGATTCTTTCTGGGTTAGCAGCAGATTGTTTATAAAATGATGAATTGAGGCTTTTATTTATCTTATCCAAGAAATACAAGCTTCCATCACCATCCAATGCAACAATATCACCAGTATAAAACCATCCATCCTCATCAAATGCTATAAATGTTAACTCTTCATTTTTATAATAAAGTTTAAATATATTATGACCTCTAACCAATAGTTCACCTCTTGGATATGGCACATCATTAGTCTGATATCCCATTTCAGGAACATCTCTCAACTTTATTTCACAGCTGACTCCAATAACCCCAGAAGCCCCTGAAGGGTTAGTCTTAAATGGGTCGATATATGTAGTAAAATATTCTCTTTTGGATCCTATGGCTGAAGGTATTGTAGAGCTGGGGTTTACTTGAATTGTCATACCATAATAAACCTTACACATTATAATTGGATAATCCACTTTTGCATGTTGAAGAAGTGAAAGTTCATTACTGGGCAAATGAACCAACATCTCAGTGACTTTTGCAACTTCATTCTCATGTGTTAAGCACATACCATTTGGAGTTGGATCGTTTGTTGAACTATTTTGGAAAGAGATTGAGTGCAAAGTGTTAGGCTTTGGTAAATTAAAATCATTAGTTAATCTATTCTTGGATCCAAATGTTTCCATTGATTTGAAATCAATTAAATCTATTCCCTGATTTTTAAATGATTGTATAATAGAAGAATAATCAGAAGTTAGATTATCTAAAGAAACAATCAATAGTAAGGAGTTATTGACATCTTTAATGGTTTCCAAGAGCTGAGCTAATGAACATTTATTAATGAATAAGATTGGCGCTTTGGTTAGTTGTAGAATATAGTTAGTTGAGGAGGTTGTTTGGTTTTTAATATTCAAATTGGTAGTTGGCAATGAAAATGACATAGCGGCAAGATAAACAAGTACTAATTCCACTGAAATGTTAATATTATATGTTGAAACTATAAATTTTGGCTTCATATTGGTAGTTACTCTTGAGCCATCAACTCTAAATTTTGAATGTTTAGAAACCAACTGAACAATAGCAGAACCAATATTTAATCGTCTTTCATTCATAACTGAAAAAGTTTGAGATTCTATGAAATAATTTTGTCCATATTTTTTGACAGATCTATCGAACAATTGATAAAGTGTTGATAAATCTGATGAAAGATTCTTTACCAAATTATTCGATGTTGATGAATTTAAAGTACCTAAATTTCTATAAATATGTGTAAATCCTTCTTTTCTTGTATTTGGCATGGCAAATGCTTGATAGATGTACTTCACTGGGAAAGTAGATCTTAAGTTCTTACTTAAATCTTGTTGTAAATTTGAAGCATTTGGATATAACTGTGTCATGATTCTTATTTCATCAAATCTGATCTGTGCTTAACAGATTAATAATTATCTATTAAACGAGAACAAAATCGAGGAATTCTTTTACAATTTCAAACCTTGAATTATTCAACCGTTTAAAGCAATGTGTTTATAGTATATCCTTAGGGACCTTATGTCAAAGCGTTGTCATCTAAATTGTTGTTATACCTAAAAACACCTCTTTTATGATAAACGTTAATTTTTCAACTCTCCACTTCTCCACGTCATTAATTGTGTCACGGTGACGGAATTCCGCGATCGAACGTGTAGCCACTGCAGAAAGATTCAACTTACCCTAATACTATACTGATAAGTAGACTAAGACAGCAACTCAAAATTTACAAGATGACTACAAAAATTTTGTGAGTCAACAAAATTTGAATGATATAACATAATCATACCTAAAGGAATAGTCGAAATGCATTGAAGGTGTATATACAGAGAAAAAGACAAAATCTAATTGAGTTGCAAAATGAATTGAATTTATAATATATCAATATTGAAATTACCTTCTAGAAAAAAACTTATAGTTTAGCATCTTTAATCAAGGAACCTTGATCATATAATTCTTTAATGTCATTATCAAAAAATTTGACAGCAATGTTTCTTTTAATTTTCATAGTTGGAGTAACAGTTTCATCAGAAACTTTTAATGGTTCAATGAAGAATTTCAAATTATGTAATTTTTCAAAACCTTGTAAATCTTCATTCTTAATTGATTTATTGAATTCTTCAAGAATATATTTTTTCAACTTTAAATTATTATTTACCTTTATCAATAATTGATCATCCTGTAGGGAACCAAGATTCTCTTTATTGAATTGATAATGCTTTTGTAACATTTTTCTAATAGAGTCAGAATTTATACCAACAATTCCGATCAAATAATTGTGATATGAACTTCCATGTATATATAGTTGAGTAAGAGTGGAACATGCACCTAAGTAAATGTTTTCAATCTTTTCAGGTGAAATATATTCACCTTGACTTAATTTGAAGAAATTTTTAACTCGATCAATAATATGTACTCTACCCTTCTTATCAATTAATGCTACATCACCAGTATGAAACCAACCATCTGGATCTAAGACTTCATCTGTTGCCTTTTTATTTTTATAATAACCTTTAAAGATTTGTGGACCTCTTAATAACAATTCACCTCTTGGTTGTTCAAATTCTATGCCAGTCTTTGGATCATGGGTTAAATATCCCATACTAGGTAAGTCACTTAATCTCATTTCTGCAGTAATTGAAATAGCACCAGAAGAACCAACATCATGTTCATATGGTAATGACATTGAGATACCAGCAAAACTTTCAGTTAGGCCATAACCTTGCTGAAATCCAACGTTTAAAGCACTTTTCAAAAATGTTACAGTTTCAGGGTTGATTGGAGCAGAACCACTAATACAAACTTCTGCAGAATCAAAACCTATACCATTTCTAATTGTGTTGATGAACACAGAATCTAATGGATTCAAATTAGATCTATTATGATTGATCTTATAATTAATAACTGAATTAACCAAATTATTACCTACTAATGAGTGTTTTAAACTTTCCTTTAACCCACTTTCAAATTTATTATAAACTCTTGGAACTAAACTTATTAAATGAGGTTTTAAAATTTTGAAGTTTTCCACAATATGAGTTGGATCATTATCATAGGGGAAAGCAATAGAAGCACCAATAGATAATGCCAAATTTGTACTCATAAGTTCATAGATATGAGCCAATGGTAAGAAACAATAACAACGAATAATTTCATTTGGTTTTAAATGTTGAGGCTTTGAAATATTTGCCATACAAAATGCCATTCCTGATGATGCCATTTCATGAGAAATTTCAACACCTTTTGGATTACCAGTTGTACCAGATGTAAATGAAATACCTAATAAATCATTTGGAGTTGGTGGTATATGAGACAAAGTATTATTTCTACCAATTGATTCAATTTGATTGAAATCCAAAAGTTTAATATTTAAAGAATTAACTAATGAGATAAGACCAAAATCATCAGTGAAATTTAAATTATCCATTGATATGATAATTTTCAATTTTGGTAGGGCATGTTTATCTTTATTCTTAATTTCAATAATTTTCCAAACTTTTTCCTTTGAAAGAACAATAATTGGTGATTCTGTTAAATTTAAAATATATTCAGAAGTCTTCATACCAAGAGTATCATATAGAGAAGTTATTGTTAAATTATATGCATTACATGCCAATTGAGTTATTAACCATTCAGGTCTATTTGGAGAATAAATAGCAATCACTGGTCTTTGTTGTTCCTTAGATGATACACTATCAATAGTGTCAGTACCAATAGAGTTTAACATATGCAATAAACCTGAACCAATATAGGTTCTTCTTGATTGAACAGTTTTATAAGATTGCCAACTAAATTTTTCATTAAATTTTTTAGTCTTTTCATTATAAAGCCTTGTCCCTAAACAGTTATTATCAGGGTTTAAAGAGCAAGAAGTTTCAAATAGATGATATAATGTTGATAATTCTGGATGAACCTTATTGACTACTCTATTAGCACCATTAGCATTTCTATAGATCGAACTAGCAATTTTAGAATCACTATTTGGAATTCTAACTGATTGTTTTGTTCTATCCACAAACTTTAGCGGCAAGCAATCATATAGCTTTTTAAAATCAGTTGAACCATCTGGATTTGAATACTTTTGATGAGGAATTACATCGGATAGAGAGCCATATTGAACCGACATTTTCAAGTTATAATAGTAGTGTTTAATTTATAAGATTTATAGTATTTAAGTATATATTTATCAAATTTTCAAACATAATTATGAATAGGAAGAGAAACTCATAGCTATTTAAATATCAATAAACTGCTACTACCACTAAATAAAAAGAGGAGTAAAATTGTGTCATTCGGCAACTCGGCAGATACATAATATCAATAATGTGCGGATGTAATGTATACTTTTAGACAATAAGGTTATCTGGGTCACAACTCACCATTTTAAGGTCACCCAAATACCATGGCCATACCTTGATAAAATTAGGGAGAGGAGTCTAGATTGTAAAGTGAACATAGTGATCATTGATATATTTGTTAATAAGATGTATGTGATGTGGTGTATAGTTATTTGACATTTGATTCAAATTCAATGTTGATTCGACTCAGATTTAATTCATACTAATAAGTAATTGTTTTGCTTATTGATATAGTTTGTACTTATTTATAAAAATTAATACTGCAAAAAGCAAATACGGATATAAACTTTTATTTGCAATTTTAGTTAATAATCGTTATTTCCGACGTATTATTCTGCAGTAAAGCGTACTATTACTGATCTATAATCTTATTTTAACAATATAATGAATATTTAATTATGATATATGATTTATGATTTATTAATACAAGGTTTTTTATTACAATCAGTGATATAGAGTTATTGTTAATTGATAAATCATTATAATATTGATACAAATTCATACAGACACATATTTATTATTTAGTTATTTATTTGTTGGCAATACATATAATAAATGTGGTAACTCAAGTAAGTATTACTTTGTACCAACCATAAGGAAACATGTTGTTATAGTTTAATACCTCTAATTAATGAACCTTGATCATATAATTCCTTAATATCTTTATCAAAGAATTGAACACAATTCTTTCTCTTTATCTTAAAAGTTGGTGTAACTGTTCCATCAATAACTTTTAATGGTTCAATAAAAAATTTCAAATTATGTATCTTTTCAAATCCTTGTAAATCATCATTCTTAACTGTTTTATTAATTTCATTAAGAATATATTTTTTCATCTCTAAGTTATCATTCAATTTCGTAATTAATTTAGATTCAGGTAATGAACTAATATTATTAAATAGATAATGATTTTGTAATATCTTTCTAATAGAATCTAAATTTATACCAACAATTCCAATTAAATAATTTTGATATGAACTTCCATGAATATATAATTGAGTAAGAGTAGAACATGCACCTAAATAAATGTTTTCAATCTTTTCAGGTGAAATATATTCACCTTGACTTAATTTAAAGAAATTTTTAACTCGATCAATTATATGCACTCTACCCTTCTTATCAATTAATGCTACATCACCAGTATGAAACCAACCATCTGGATCTAAGACTTCATCTGTTGCCTTTTTATTTTTATAATAACCTTTAAAGATTTGTGGACCTCTTAATAACAATTCACCTCTTGGTTGTTCAAATTCTTTCCCAGTCTTTGGATCATGAGATAGATACCCCATATTGGGTAAATCACCTAGTTTCATTTCAAGTGTCATAGAAATTGAACCTGATGATCCAACATCATGTTCATATGGTAATGACATTGAAATAGCAGCAAAACTTTCAGTAAGTCCATAACCTTGTTGAAATCCAACATTTAATGAATTCTTTAAAAATGTTAATGTTTCTGGATTAATTGGAGCAGATGCAGTAATGCATATCTCAGCAGATTGAAATCCAATAGATTTTCTTAATTCATCAACAATTTTTGAATCTAATGGATGATTTGGATCTAGTTCAATATCTTCTGGATTAAAATTCTTATATTCAACTAATGATTCAATTAAATTATAGGTAGAGTTCACAATCGATGATGATAATAAATGATTATTCTTATCATTTTTATGATATTTTTTTCTTTGTAAATCCTGTTTAGTACTACTTTCAAATTTATTATAAACTCTTGGAACCAAACTAATAACATGAGGTTTTAAAATATTGAAATTTTCAATAATCTTAGTTGGACTTGGATCATGAGGAAATCCAATAGATGAACCAATTGTTAATGAAAGATTAACACTCATTAGTTCATAAATATGAGCCAAAGGTAAAAATGAAAATGTTCGAATATTCTCACCAGATTTAACATTTTTGAAAGGTTTAGCCACTTGAGAAGTACAAAATGCCATTCCTGATGATGCCATTTCATGAGTAATTTCAACACCTTTTGGATTACCAGTTGTACCAGATGTAAATGAAATACCTAATAAATCATTTGGAGTTGGTGGTATATGAGACAAAGTATTATTTCTACCAATTGACTCAATTTGATTGAAATCCAAAAGTTTAATATTTAAAGAATTAACTAATGAGATAAGACCAAAATCATCAGTGAAATTTAAATTATCCATTGAAATGATAAATTTTAAATATGGTAATGCCCCTTTATTCTTTAATTTAATATCAATGATCTTCCAAATTTTTTCCTTTGAAACAACAATCATTGGTGATTCTGTTAAATTTAAAATATATTCAGAAGTCTTCATACCAAGAGTATCATATAGAGAAGTTATTGTTAAATTATATGCATTACATGCCAATTGAGTTATTAACCATTCAGATCTATTTGGAGAATAAATTGCAATTACTGGTCTTCTTTTAAAATCTTTTAAATCAATTGAATTTATTAAATGCATCAAACCAGAACCAATATGAGTTCTTCTTAATTGAATTTGTGAATAATTTTGGAAAGTAAAATACTCATCAAATTTTTTAGTTAATTCATTAAATTTTCTAGAACCTAAACAATCATTATTTGGATTTAAAGATACTGACATTTCAAATACATGATATATTGTTGGTAATTCAGGATGAATCTTGTTTATTAATAAATTTGGAGAATAGGCACTTCTATAGATTGAGCTTGTACCTTTAGAGTTTAAATCATCATTATTGGAAGGTACTCTTACAGATTGAGCAGAATCATCTTTAAAACTGAGCGGTAAACAGGAAAAGAACTTTTTGAAATCAGTGGAACCATCAGGATTGGAATATTTATAGGATGGAATAATATCACAAAGAGAGCCGTATTCAACCATCGTTAATGTACTGTAATGATATGGAATAGAATATAATAGAATTCTTAATCTTACTAGATGGAACTGAATTATCCCATATCTCTGAAAAAGAGAAAAGATATCCACGTTATTTATATAAATAATTTACCCAACTGTTGATTTATTATAATTAACAAATTACATTCATAGACATCGTCACATCATCAGATAATAACATCACAACATTACAACATCATCACATCAAATAACAACACTAACAATAAAGATAATAAAACTACAAACTAAATTTGATGGTTAAATAAAAAAAGAGTTCTCCACTTTTTAAATAGAGTCATGTAATGTTTGGATGTACATATATTAGTACAATCATTAGCAAATAAAATGGAGTCCTTTCTTTTAAAAATATCCAATTATAATAATTACTTATATAGTAAGAGGGAATTAACTACTTTAGATACTCAATAATGTTGATCTTCTCAACGTTTTTAAAACTCGGAAGCGGTAGTTCTGATGAGCCTACTCTTTGATCAATAATAGTATTGGTGATCATTGGTCTAACAATTTTAAAAGGTTCTCTTTGTAAAGAATTATACTCCTCAGAGTTCATATCAGGATTCCCATCCCCATCAATATCCTCTGTATCAACTGTATATGAAACATGACTGTATTTGATTGGAGTTCTAATATCAACATGAAATAGAGTATTATCAGTATCATTAACTCTATCATTGATCAATTTAAATTCATCATAATCAATTATTAATTGTCTTCTTGAAGTTTCACTAATATATAATGTATCAATAACCATATTTATAATCTTCTTTAGTACTATACTATCATTTATAGATTTATAAAATTTATAATTTATCATCCAATATTCATCATTAGTTAGCAATTTCTCATCTTCATGATATTTTACATATAGTCTCTTAATAAGTGTTTCATATTTATCTGAAAATTTGATTAGGAATCTTAATAGTTCAACCAACAATAATATAGTAGTTGAGTGATTTATCACATTTGATATCTTGGCTAATTTATTATTTTCAAGGTTTGATTTATCATCATTAATATCAAAATTTAGAATCTGACCCTGAAATCCATAATCTATTAATTGTTCAAGTTTAAGAACTAGTTGATCTTTATCATCACTTATATTAATTAACCATTTCATAAATCTATTAACAACTTTTTTATTGTTTAAATTCATTAAACAGATTGAGAGTATTTGTTCATCATCTTTATTCAACATAATCTTAAAGTTTATATAATTTATCAATATATCATCATTCTTAATATTTCTTAATATTCTATTGTAAATATCTTCTAAAGTCTTATAATCTTCATCCCTATTATCAACACTTATAGCATTAATATTAAAATGTAGATATTTTTTCCAAAATATTTCAACTTTAAAACATGGGATCAAACATCTTTCAAATACATTATTTATCAATGATTTAATTAATACTTTATCATAATTAATATTTCTTATGGGATCATTATATAGTTCAATTAGACTATTTAAATAATCATTCCAATTTTTAATTTGTTCACTATTTAACTTTGAACTTGGATCATAATAATTCACATTGATCCTAGATTCAAATCCCCAATTCAATTTAACCAATTCTTGAACATTATTATAACTCTTATCAATATTTTCTAAAATTTTTTCATCATTATTGAATAATTCATTCATAATTTCTTTATTTTGAATATTTTCCTCTACTGTAGTTTTAAAAAGTTTATAGTACTTTAGATAATCGTATAATGGTAATTGTGATAACCTCTTTAATACTTTCAATATGTAAATTGGTTCCATATCTTTAATATATTCAATATATAGATCCCAAAATTGAGAACTTTGAAATTGATATCCAACAAAATTTTCAGCAATTTCAAAGTTTTTCAAGATTCTATCCACTTTGACAAAATCATTATTACTAACCTTATTATTATCATTGTCATTATCATTATCATTGTTATCATCATTGTTATCATTATTACCACTTGTAATGAATATCAATGGACTATTTGGATTATTTTTCTTTAAATCAATCATTACTTTCAAATAATCAATCCATAAATCTAAAGAATTAGGAAATGCATCAATAGATGCATTCATAACTTCTAATGACTTCTCCATACCTTGCAATTGATAAATTAATCTAATATATCTCTTCCAATATCCAAATAACAATGGATGAATTGATAATAGTTTCATAAATGTTGATGTTATTATCTGTATTGGTGGTGGTTGACATACTTGTGCTAATTGTTGTTCTGTCAATTGAATTAATTGATCCCATAATGAAAGATTGTTCACATCTGTTTCTAATCGAGATAATAATTCTGCATGCCTGTTTAATATCACTTCATTAGACATCTTTTATTATAATGATACAAGACTATATCTTATGTCTTGAAATGTTTCTTTGTTAGTAATTAAAATAACAGTTTTCTCTACTACTTCCTCTTCACTGCTGGAAACAAATTTTTTTTAACTACAAGCATATAACCCAAACACCAAAATTTCTGATGTTTTAGCTATAATAAATAAAAAAAATAGCTTACTACTACAGCTTACAACAAATTAATACTAGGTCATTAAAAGTTATATAAATATCCTTTATCATTATAAATCATTATTAACATAATACTAATCATTATCAATAGTTTGAAAAAGAAATTATCTGCCATCAAAGCTTTCAAATATCATTTCACCATTTTTCAAACTTAAAACTGATCTAACATCAGTAACATATCTCATTGCTGATAACAATGGAATTAAATTTAATAGATCAGTATCACTTGGATCATTAATCCAACCTTCTACAACTATACCATTGTATTCATTTCTACTAAAACTTATGGGACTATTATCCACTATGATTATATTTTTTAAATCAATACTTGTTTGATCATTATTACTATTATTATTATCAGTATTATTTCCAGAATCGGTGAAAATTTTCAAATCTTTGATATATCCCTCCTTGTTAAACATACAATCATTTCTATAGAATCTCTTTTTAAAATATGGCTTTTCCAATTCTAACCAATCAATGATAGGATCAGCATATTCTTTTATTGATGCAGTAAAGATATATAAATCATAATATTTGAACATGGTCTTTAGAAATAAATCACAGTATGGTCTCTTATAGACATAGTATAATTGAGGTAATTGATTGATTAATTTGATTTCAATCATTTTATAATCTGTCAATGTTGATCTTGAATTTAAAAGTGAATGAATTAATGTCTCATCAAGATCTAAAATCAATGTCTTTTTAGAAATGTTTTTAGGAAATAAAAATTTAGGTAATGATAATTGATTAAAAATTTTGTAGTTATTCTTCAACATATGTGGTGATTTTACTGGTGTATTCATCTTATCACTTATTTGTAATTCATTATTCTCATCAATTGATTGATTCATAATTTGTCTTATTGGTGCTTTCTTATTATTTGATCTTGAAAGATATGAATGATCTTTCCCCATTGAAGTAGATGAAGTTGGTATTTCTGTTATTATTGATTCAAATTGTAGTTTAGCATTTGTTTCATGAGATGATACTGATGCATTTTCCATAAGATCATCATCAACTTTGATCTTCTTTTTCTTTTCTAAAAGACTTAAGGGATAGGTACATACAAACCATATAAACAATAGTGGTCTAACGATTAATAGATTGGGTAAAAAGAGGATAATCTTCAATATTATATTTGGCTTATATGGATTTTTTATATCTTTAACTGATAAAGAATCTGTTGATGTATTTGATGACTTTGAATTTAATGAATCAGATGGCACATTTGTCTGATTTGTTGAGCTTGTTGGAGGAGAACTTGGTGCTATTAAAGCAGAGGGCAGCTTAACATCATTATTGATATCAGTGTTTCCTATAACACTATCCACTTTGTTTGCAAGAAATGATACTGAATTCATATATTGTCTTCACAATTGATTTTATATAATGATAAATCAATTACATTTACATCTCTTCCCAACAAATAATAAACATAGCAACTTTTTTGACATCTGCAACTTTGCTTTCGGTCTTGATTAGGAATTACCTGATGGGGTAATTTGCTATTTTTATGTTTTTTATTTTTTTTATTTTTTTTTCTGTGGGGAATTGTTGTCATCTAATTAGAATATAAAATTTATTAAGAGAGTATGAGGCAAAAGCACTATATAAAGGGTATGAAGTTCCATTTGATAATATTTATCTATATTTGTTATTAGACACACTCATAAAGTTATACATTTTATAATTTTTTTTACTTAAATTACCTTACAGATATGGTTAGACTGAACGTTGACGGTAAAGTAGTTGTTATAACTGGTGGTTCTAGAGGATTAGGACTAGATTGTGCTAGATCATTATTGAAAAATGGTGCAAAGGCTATCTACATAACTGCACGAAAGGAAAATGGATTAAAAGATGCAATCAATCAATTAAATGATTTAAATAAGAAATATAATAAGAGTTGTAAAGTAGATGGTATTACTACTGATATTTCAAATTTAGACGGTATAAAGAAATTTGTCGAATTTATTACAGTTAAAAATGATGAAAAAAAAGTTGATATATTAATTGCAAATGCTGGTGCAAGTTGGGGTGCTCCATTAGTAAATCATAGTGAATCTGCATTTGATAAAATTTTAGATCTTAATTTAAAAGGTGTATTTTTAACAATTCAACAATTTTATCCATATTTAAAGAAAGCAGGTACATTTAATTATTCTTCAAGAGTATTAGTAATGGGATCAATTGCAGGAATTTTACCAAATGCTATACTTGGTGGTACATATGGTTATACTGCTTCAAAGGCTGGTGTTATGCATTTAGCTAAATCTTTAGCTATTGAATTAGGTCCTGAAAATATTAATGTTAATATATTGGCTCCTGGTTTCTTTCCAACAAAGATGTCAAATGGTCTTTTAAAATCTGATGGAATTGGTGAAGCAATGATTAAGAGTAATCCAAAGAGAAGATTAGGCAGTGAAGAGGATATAGAAAGTACTGTATTATTCTTTTGTTCTAAGGAATCAGACTATATTAATGGTGCTGTTATTCCAATTGATGGTGGTGCACATCTTGTAGGAGAATCAATTTCTACTTCCAAGTTATAAAAGAAACAACAGATCTACAACTTATGAATTTATGAACCATTATATATCAGAAGTTTATAATATATATATATATATTCTAGCTTTTGATTATCATTAGAATGAACAGTAATGTCGGGATGTACATGTTTATTCCCGGTTAAAGGACCGTAACAGGGACGTATGTCTATATATCAAAGATCTTAACAATCTTTAAGAACAATGAAATGTCTTCAATTGGTTAAGTAACAGGGCTGATAATCTTTAAATTACTATATATATGGGAATAATAATTAATGATGTATACCACTATCATTAGTATACTATTTTGTAAACTACATATACAAATTTCTGACCATCTAATCGATGCTGATTGGTCTACTCAACTTTTCCGCTGCCTACTATTACTACCAAAATGCTCAGCTTAGTAAGCAACCATCAATTTTTATTTTTTTTTTCTTTTTACTATGAAAAAATTTTTCAGAATTTATGTTAAAATTAATAGTGTATAACCGTTGTTATTGATTCTCTTGCTCTTTTAAGACTTTAACTGGAAACTTTAAAATAAGTCAGGATGAGCATGTTATCTTCAAGCTCTAGAAGGTATGTTTAATGATCTGTTTGAAAGTTATTTTATTTGTATTTGTATCTCATATAGTTGGCTCTTGATTTGATGAATAATCTTTATACTTGAGTGCGATGACTGATAATGATATGATGAGTATTAATTAAAGAATTTTTTTACAAAAACAAGTAATGATAATAGGATTACAATGGAATAAAATTGTGTACTATATGAAATCTTTATCAATTATTAATAACAAAGACTATAATGATTTGTTTATATTATGAATCAAAAATGAATTAAAAAATATAATACTAACTAACATTATTTATTGTTCAATTAGAGCTTTCTCTACCTCTTCAAGACAATATCAAAAGGTCTACAATAAATATTCATCAATAATTACTCAACCAAAGGATCAAGGTGCATCCCAGGCTATGCTTTATGCTACTGGTTTTAAAGAAGATGATTTCAATAAGGGTCAAGTTGGTGTTGGTTCTGTTTGGTGGTCTGGTAATCCATGTAATATGCATTTATTAGATTTAAATTTTAGATGTTCTGAATCTGTTAATAAAGCTGGTTTAAAAGCTATGCAATTTAATTCAATTGGTGTTTCTGATGGTATCTCCATGGGTACTAAAGGTATGAGATATTCTTTACAATCAAGAGAAATTATTGCTGATTCCTTTGAAACTATTATTATGGCTCAACATTATGATGCTTCAGTTGCTATTCCATCATGTGATAAAAATATGCCAGGTGTCTTAATGGCAATGGGTAGACATAATAGACCATCAATTATGGTTTATGGTGGTTCTATTAATCCAGGTCATCCATGTTCTGGTTCTCAAAAAATTCCAAAATCTATTGATTTAGTCTCTGCTTTCCAATCTTATGGTCAATATATATCTGAACAAATATCTGAAGAAGAAAGAAAGGATATTGTTCAACATGCCTGTCCAGGTCCAGGTTCTTGTGGTGGTATGTATACTGCTAATACAATGGCCTCAGCTGCTGAAGTCTTAGGTATGACATTACCAAATTCATCTACATCTGTTGCAACATCTCAAGAAAAATTAGATGAATGTGATAATATTGGTGATGCTATTAAAACAGTTATTGAATTAGACATTAAACCAAGAGATGTTATGACAAAGGAGGCCTTCAAAAATGCTATTACATATGTTATTGCCACTGGTGGTTCAACTAATGCTGTTTTACATTTAATTGCCATTGCTCATTCTGCTGGTGTTAAATTAACTATTGATGAATTCCAAGAAATTTCAAATAAGACTCCATTATTAGCTGATTTTAAACCATCAGGTAAATATTATATGGCTGATTTAGGACCAATTGGTGGTACCCAAGCTGTTATGAAATATTTACATTCTCAAGGTCTATTAAATGGTGATTGTTTAACCGTCACTGGTAAGACAGTTTCTGAAAATTTAAAAATTTCACCATCTCTAAAGGAGGGTCAAGAAATTATTAGACCAGTATCAAACCCATTGAAACCAAGAGGTCATTTACAAGTCCTATATGGTTCATTAGCTCCAGGTGGTTCAGTTGGTAAGATTACAGGTAAGGAAGGTACCTATTTCAAGGGTAATGCTAAAGTCTATGAAGCTGAAGATGATTTTATTCATGCCTTAGAAAAAGGTGATATTAAGAAAGGTGAAAAGACTGTTGTTATTATTAGATATGAGGGTCCAAGAGGTGGTCCAGGTATGCCAGAAATGTTAAAACCATCTTCAGCATTAATGGGATATGGTTTAGGTAAAGATGTTGCCTTATTAACAGATGGTAGATTCTCTGGTGGTTCTCATGGTTTCTTAATTGGTCATATTGTTCCAGAAGCTGCACAAGGTGGTCCAATTGGTCTAGTAAAGGATGGTGATGTTATTGTTATTGATTCAGATAACAACAAGATTGATCTATTAGTCTCTGAAGAAGAATTAGCAGAGAGAAGAAAGAAATGGGTTGCTCCACCACCAAGATATACTAGAGGTACTTTATCCAAATATGCTAGATTAGTTTCTGATGCTGCTCAAGGTTGTGTCACTGATGCTGATCAAATTTAAGATCAAT
>JAJMFI010000262.1:0-15373 GCA_030574595.1 Ruyongia chambardii
TGATAATCTTGATACATCATTATTAGGTTTACATGATTTAAGATCTAATTTAGCGATCATTCCTCAAGATTCTCAAGCATTTGAAGGTACAGTTAGACAAAATTTAGATCCTGTCGGTACATATTCTGATGAAAGATTATGGAGGGCATTAGAATTATCACATTTGAAGGAATTTATTCAAAATTTGGATCGATATAATACTGATGGTAATACAGGTTTAGAAGCTAAAATCACAGAAGGTGGTGGAAATTTATCAGTTGGACAAAGACAATTACTATGTTTAGCAAGAGCTTTATTAAATCCTTCTAAAGTTTTAATATTAGATGAAGCTACTGCTAGTGTTGATGTTGAAACTGATAAAATTGTACAAGAAACCATTAGAAAAGAATTTAGTGATCGTACTATTTTAACTATTGCACATAGAATTGAAACCATTATGGATAGTGATAAAATTGTTGTTTTAGAAAAGGGTAGAGTTAAAGAATTTGATAGTCCACAAAACCTATTAAAGAATAAAGAAGGTCTATTCTATGGTCTATGCCAACAAGGTGGCCATTTAACTGAGTAATAAGTCAATTTTTGATTAGAAAAAAAAGAAAAGAAAAAGAAAAGAAGAAAGAAAAGATACTTATATATATATACATATATATAGTTAGATACTATAATCGTATAATTTAAATGATAGATTTTATAAATAAATTTTTGTTGTGGATATTTTTATATAATCATGATTATAATTTTGATGCATTTATAATAATTATATCATCCTTTGGTGAATTAGTATTTTCCATATAATTAATCATTAGTTTTCCAATTTCAGGGTATAAAGTACCAACTTTTTTAGCATGTTCACTTGAAGCAGATCCTTTCTTTGATCTTTGAGCAATACCTTGAGAGATAACAGCTACTCTATAGAGACCAAATAATACACCTGATTTCCAATGTTTTATAACATTAACCGAATGTTCTTGTCTTTCACTATAATGTGATAATACTTTATTAATTAAAATGGGATCCTTCTTAATACTAAAATTAGTAAATAGATTATTTAAATTTGGGTCTAGTATAAAAGGTTGTAATAAATTTGAAAGATCAAATAAAGGATTTCCATTTGTACATAATTCCCAATCCAAAACAGCAATAATTTTTGAACTTTTAGAATCAAATATTAAATTATCCAATTTAAAATCACCATGAATTAAAGTTTTCATCTTTGGATCATTTGGTGAATTCTTTAATAACCAATTTGATATCAAATTAAAATTAGGAATAGGAGAAACAGTTTTGGATTGTAATTCATGAATTCTATTCAAAGTCTTTATTTGTCTTTGAAAATAAGTTAAATTTTTAATTAATGATGACGATGATGATGATTTTGAATTAGGAAAGAATCTTTCAGGTAAATTTTTTAATAAATCATCATAATTTATTGAATGAATTGCCAATAAAGTATTAACTACTGAATCCCAAATTTGAGATTTAATCAAATTATCATTAATTGAACTTAATGAAGCATCATGAAAGATTCTACCTTTACAAAATTCCATTAAATAAAAGACAGCATCAATGATAGTTTCATCCTCACATAGACAATATACTTGAGCAATGGGGACAATTCTATTTTTGGATTTATTATTATTACTCTTGGTTAAATTCTCATTATTAATAATTTGTATTGCATTAAGGATAAAGAATTCTCTTTCAATTGAATGAGCAGATTTTGAAATTAAATATTTATTTAGAGTTGGTTTCTTTCTTAATACGACCTTTCTATCAAATTTATCTATTAAGAGATATGTTGGATTAGATTGACCAAATTTGAATTGTTTAATAGATAATGGAGGTATTAATGGAGGCCAAATATTATTTATACCTCTTGTTGTTAAATTATTACCAATTATATTAGAATTTAAATAATTTTCTAAATTTTTAATGTTGATAGGGTTTCTAATTGGATCCACATCATCCTCTGAATCAACAACTGGTTCAGGATTCATATTATATCTTATTAAATCAACTATCTTTATTGTAGAATATTGTTTAACAAGTACATAAACTTAGTGATGACTTCCCCATTTTTTAACAAATAAAGATTTCCGACCTTGAAATCAAGATACCCTCGGAATTAAAATCAAATCAAGTATTTTTTTTTTTTTTTTTTTTTTAAATCAAATGAAAAGAATTTCCAACAAGTAAAATTTGATTATATATATATATATATATATATACGTAAAAAGTTTTAAATTAATTATAATATAAGATAGTAAGAGAAAAGCAACAATGTCAATTAATCAAGCAAAGACAATATATACAAAGTATGATTCTTCAAAGGGACATAACAATATGATCTTAAGATGTGCACATTCCAAATGTCATGCAAGAATTATAAAACCAACAAATAAAGATCAAATTAGGATTCAATCAGGTATTAAATTTTTGAATACAAGTGACAGTAATAATGATAATTATAACGATCTATTCATTAGAATAGAAGATGTTTGGGATTTTGATAATATTGGAGTATCTAGACCATTACCAGAAAATTTCAACAATAATGAAATTGAAGTTAAACTAATCAATGATAATGATAATGATGATAATGATAATGATGATGAGAAAACAGATAATACAATAGTAGATTTAGGTATTAATGGTAATATTGAAAGATTATTGATATGTAGTGAATGTGAAAGAGGACCAATTGGATTTGCCAAATTTGATGACAATAATAATAATAATGATAATGATAATAATAATAATGATAAAAGTAATGATAAAGTTAAAGATAATAAAGTAAATGTTAAAGATGTTCAGAAATTAAAGTATTATTTAAATTTAAATAGTGTATTATATCAATAATATATACTCTTTATATACATTATGATAATAGTAATAGTAATAGTAATAGTAATAGTAATAGTATATAGTATATAGTATATAGGTAACTTTATTTAACCGCCATGATTTCACTGTTTCATTCAACCGAAGAGTTGTCCTTTTTTTTTAATTTTGTAATTTTTTTATTTTGTAATTTATATTTTTAGAAACAAACAAAAGAAAATTGTATCAGAAAAATAAAAAAAATAAAAAAAAAAATTTGCCACCTTTTTTTTTCTATAATGCAATTCTAATAAATAAATATCAGTAAAAAGAATAAACTTACAAAAGGGTATAATTATTAATATATATAGTTATATTTATATAAACATACTATACAAGAATTAGTTATTAAATTAAATTAGATTAGATTAGATTAGATAAGAATTGATTAAATTAAAATTAAAATTATATCTCACTCATTCATTTGTAATATTCAATATAGAAAGGTTCAATCAATCATTCATTTAATGACAAAACAAGAGCAAATTCTATAGAAACACAAACAATTAAAAGAGGAGAAAGGGGAAAAAAAAAACACACACAGACAACAGTTAAAGTAAAAATTATAAAAAAAGAGCACCCACACACACACAATTAACACACAAAAAGAAGACAATATATATAATAATAGAATATAATATAATAGTATAATAGTATAATATAATATTTTTTTTTAATTGAATATAGAATATAAATAAATTGATATCAATCAGAATATCAATCAGAATATCAATCAGAATATCAATAAAAAAGAATATTATAGTAATAATTTATGTGAGATTTAATTGACACTACTACCTAAGGATTTAAACTTATTAACTAATTTCTTTAAAAAGGAAGTCTTCTTAGCAGATGCATCAGTAGTAGCAGTAGTAGGAGTTGTAGTTGAAGCAGTAGTAGCAGCATCAGTAGTAGCGGCAGCAATAGTTTCTTTAGCTTCAGTGGCAATAGTTTCCTTAGCAGAAGTTTCATTAGTTTCAGCGGCAGTTTCAGCAGCTTCAACTTGATCAGTTACTTCAGTTGAAATTGGAGCAACTTGTTCTTCAACTTTTTGTTCGATTTCAGACATTATGATTTATGATTTATGATATATATGGTTTGGTAATTGATTTGATTTGATTTAATAAATAATTAATATAAAGTTAATTCAATTATTTAAAAGAGAAAAATAAGAAGAGTAAAAGAAAGAGAAAAGAGAAAAGAAAGGGAAAAAAAAAAGAGAAGTGTTGAAAAGTTTAAATTAGGGAGATTTTAGTTTGTTTATATATAAATTTTTTTTTTATTTATTTTTGTTATGCGGATCTCAAATATTTTTATTTTTTTATTTTTATTTTTTTATTTTTAGTAGTAAATTTTTTTTTTTTTGTTTTGTTTTGTTTTGTTCATGAATTTTTAATTTTGTATTGTGACTAATTGTGAACAGTTTATAGAGCATAGAGTATATAGTATGTAGTATTAGATGTATACTTAATTAATACAAGTTATTGCTAGTATTACAATTTATAATTGAACAATGTATGTATAATACTTAAGTATAACATAACTTAATAACAATAATAGATATAGGTATCTTAACCATAATAGATTTTAACTACAATAAATAAGTACAATAGAATAATATAAAAATAACAGCCTTACTTAGAGTAACCAGCCTTCTTTTTTAACTACTATATACACATATACTATATACTATATATACTATATGCATAGTATATGTGACTAATATTAATTAATTACACTTAATTGATATGACTTTATAGTTAATTTAAATATACAGTGTAAAGCACTATATTAACTTAGAGTTAAGAATTTATATAGTAGAATTTTCTAGAACTTTCCATATTCATTCAACTGTTACTTACTATACATGTTATAATAATAATAACTATATCCAAAATTACCATACTAAAAAACAGCTAATTAAAATTTAAAAAGCAGCCAATTAAAAATTAAAATTAAAATTAAAATTAAAAAAATAAATAAACAATAATCCCGAATGAACCATACACACATTATTAGTATATTAAGTAATAAGTAATATTAATTATAGTTAGTTTCATATATGAATAGGTATAACTGGTGTATACTAGTATAAACATCTATTGTTATTCTATTAAGATATTAATATGATTATATGTATATGTGTATATGTACATTAAGAGAATAAGAGACTAAGTGGCACAATATAATTTATATTGTGCCACTCACGTAAGGCTGCCGCTGTACTTTTTTTAATTTAATTTTTTATTTTAATTTGTATTTTTTGAGGGCTGCAGTTTACCAGCCAACTTTTTTAATTTTTTTTTTTTTTTTTAATTTTGCCAGCAAAAATCTTTTCTTGACACAAATAGTTAATACTAATATGTTTGGATGTTATATAGACTACTATAGACTCTACTATAGGCTTAAAGCAGATATATATATATATATATATATATATTATATTCAGGTTAATTCAAATTATTCAGTTTAATGTATTCATCAGCTACATATCTTATTAATTGATGTGCAATAGCATTTGATGGTGGTATAATAATATTATCAATATCATTATTATTACTTGTCTTAATACCATTCAATAGATTAATTATATCCTTAATATCAAACCATTTAGCATCTAATAATTCAGGATCATGACCTAAATTAATAACTTCATCTTTACCATTAAATTCAGTAATTCCAATACATCCAATCATTAAATTACTTGGATATGGCCATGGTTGAGATTTTATAATCTTAATCTCTTTAACAATAACTCCTGTTTCTTCCCAAATTTCTCTTGAACTGGCTAATTCAATTGTCTCTGATGGTTCAATAAATCCTGCAATACAACTATAGAATAATCCAGGATGTCTCCTACCTCTACCTAATAAAACTTTATCAAATTTTGAATTTGTTGTTGCTGTTATTATAACTGGATCTGTTCTTGGAAATGAACAATTTGATACTTTAACTGATTTAACTGAACAATAATTATTATTAATGTCATTGTTAGAACAGTTTAATTTTGTACCACATTGAATAATAACGTTTAATGATCCACATCCAGAACAATGCTTATATCTAGTTAACCAATCAAGATACATCTTTGCCTGTGAAAAGATTGAAGCATCAAAATTTGATAGATTAAAGATATCATTTCTTGTTTGATATTGTTTCAATAATGTTGTTTTAGATGAAGACGAAGAAGGAGATTCAAATTTTTCAATTAATGATGGAATATCTTTAATATCAAGTGCAAAATATGGTAATCCTTTATAACTCTTATATGATAATAATAATAATGATGATTCATCATTAGAAGAATTTTCATCAATACCTAAAAATACAAACTTTAATGCATTAATCTTTTCAACATTGTAATTAATCTCCTTTGGATTATATTTTAATCTCTTATCATCATTAATATCATTTAAATCTTGTGAATAATTATCAAATTGATTTAATTCAATCCATTCATCAATATATTGTTTTAATTCTTCATATGATGAATAATAAATTCTTGATTTTCCTCCATTATCATCATTGATTGGTGTAATGTATCCATATGGATTATTACCATTAAATATAATAAATTTTGAATGTTTAAAAGTTATACTCTTCTTTAAGAATAAATTATCTTCACGAAGAAATGATACTCTATTTAATGTATCATATCCAAAGAAATTTTGATTATTATCATCCTCTAATGATGATGACATTTTAAATGATTGATTATTAGTGCTTGTACTACTAGCTTTGCCAATTATTGATGATGATGATGATGATGATACTATATGTGATTTAATTTGATTTAATCTATTAGTAGCTGTCATTTAAAACCTTTAATTATAGTAATATTTATTATACACTTAATTAATAATTAAAGGAATTAACCAAAAAAATCCCCCAAACAAAAAAAAAAAACTCCGGAATTTAATAGGAAAAAAACCAGAGGAAAAGATAATCACGTGATAATGGCAGATTTAGACTTTAGACTTTTTTTTTGATAAGCACTTACCAACTGCTGAATTTATAGTTTATCAAATTGAACTTAAAATTGGAAATGAAAATAGAGTACTAGTAAGATTTTTTATAAGAAAAAAGCACTTATTCATTATTATATGAACTTATCAATATATACCTATATATGAACCAACTATTGAATATATAATATATACTCAGTCATCAATATTTGAAATTTGTTTGTGTTTTTTGGTAAGAAGTCATCAGCGAAAAAAAAAAAAAAAGTTACGGCGAATTTGAAAAAAAAAAAAAAAAAAAACATCTGGTCTGAAATTTATACCATCCATCATCATCATCATCATCATCACTATCAATTTTCGGTATCAGTCATCAAATCATTAATCATTCGCATAATCAATATTCATTATAATCATAATAAATATATATACACTGTTATTATTAATATCAAAACTTGAATACAATACTACCTTTGTACATTGTTATTGAATCTATTAAGTCCAAATTAAACTCTTCTTTACAAGTTTTTTTTTTCTTTTTCTTTTAATCAGTTTTTCATTATCTATCAATTATTACTCATACTTAATTCATATTAAATTGAAATCCTTTATCGTTTAATAATCAATAATATTCATAATATTCATCATATTCATCATATTCATCATATTCATCATATTCATAATACTCATCATATTCAACACCATATATAATACTAAAATAATATTCAAAGACAGACAATAATTAATTAATCATGCCAGTACCACATTTAGTATTAGATAATATGGCCATTAGTGGTATAACTGGTTCAATATCTATATCATTTTGGATTATTGTATTTATTCCTCAAATTTATGAAAATTATAGGCGTCAATCATCAAATGGTCTATCATTATTATTTATTATACTTTGGTTAGCTGGTGATTTATTTAATGTACTTGGTTGTTTAATGCAAAAGACTTTATTAACAATGACTCTATTAGCTATCTATTATACTTTGGCTGATCTATTATTATTATTTCAAAAGTTTTATTATGATTCAAATGAACCAGTTGATGGTGTTCATTTAAATCCAACTTTACCAATAAATGATGAAATGTGTGATGAATTAGGTGAAGATTTTGAACCAAAACAGAATAGATATGAATCTTTATTAATAATTCTTGTTATATTATCAGGAATATTTGGTTGGTATTTAACATATGATCCTTCAACTCCTTCAAAACCTCCATCTTTAATCTTTGATCCAATGGCTCAATTCTTTGGTTGGTTAAGTGCATTCTTATATTTAGGTTCAAGATTACCACAAATCTTATTAAACTTTAAAAGAAGATCATGTGATGGAATTAGCTTCCTATTCTTCCTATGTGCATGTCTAGGTAATTTAACCTATGTTATTAGTATCCTATCAGTTTCAACAGATTCTAAATATTTAATGATTAATGCATCTTGGTTAACTGGTTCAATTGGTACACTTGGTTTAGATGTCTTAATATCTGTTCAATTTTTCCTATATAATAAGGATGATGAAAGAATTAATTCTTCAGATTATGAACAAATTGCTTAAATCGTTTATTAAAGAGATAATTCCCTATTTGTTGAACTCACTACTAATTATTACAACTTATTTATAGAATAAAAATTATAATATAAAATATTACAAATTAAAACTAAAACCTTCACTTTAAAATACAAAGAGAATGATGCAAAGCTACTTTTGTTTCTGTTTGATCATATAATAGTATAGATTGATTCAAACATTCATTTGTACTCACAAACAATTTAAAAGTACTGAAACAGTAGTTATAATGGTTACGAGCGATAATCTGACGCGATGATGATAAAAAAAAAGAAAGAAAGAAAAAAGAAAACGCGTTTTAAAAGAAGCAAAGACATAAACATCATTAAATAGCATAAACACAATATCTCTTAATATTTAAACTTGTTCATATAGACATGTCCTCTGATTTAGACTCTACCTTCATTAAAAAGTTCAATAGGCTTCTAGCTGAGGAAAATACTCTAAGACTAGTGGAAAAGGCAGAGTATCATATTGCAATCAATGACGATGCTAAATTTATTGCTGATTTAATCTTTCATACAACTTCTCTAATTAAGAGGGCTAATAATGATTCTTATTCATATGTTAATCTATCTAATAATAATATATCAAATGTTTTAAAGACTTGCCTATTTGGTATGAATTATAAAATAGAAATTTATGATAAAAATTGTCAATTAGTTAAACTTGCAAGTCCTGGTAATTTTGAAGCAATTGAAGATATGATTATTGATATTGATATTATTGTAAATAATTCAATTGGATCAATTAAAATTAAAAACTCTGAACAAGGAAATCAAATAGGTATATCATTGATAGATACTAGTAATAAGACTATCTCTATTTTGGAAATAATTGATAATGATTCATATTCAAATTTAGAATCAATATTAGTTCAAAAATCAATTAAAGAATTATTAATTTCAAAATTAAATATTGATGATGATAAATTATTAAAAGTATTGGATCATTGTGATGACTTAACTGTCAATGAATTTAATCCTTCAAATGCATCAAATAATGAAGATGATATTGAACAAGATCTTTTAAAGTTAATTAATCAAGATCATTTATTAAATGATTTTACTAAAAATTCTTTACAATCTTTTAATTCTCTAATCAGTTATTTGAATCTATTATCAGATGAATCAAATTATGGTAATTATAAATTAATTTCTTATAAGCCTCAAGATTTTATGAAATTAGATTCTGCCCTATTGAAGTCTTTAAATTTATTTCCAACTTTAAAAGGTACTCCAAATTTATTTGATATGTTAAATCATTGTAAATCAAGTGGTGGTAAAAGATTGTTATATCAATGGTTAAGACAGCCATTATTAAATATTGAACAAATTTTGGAAAGACAAAATTTAGTTCAAATATTAACTAATGATCCTACTTTATTATCAAATTTACAAGATTTATTAATTCAAATACCTGATTTAAAGAAATTATGTAAAAATTTAGAAAAGAGAGGCTTGAATAATGTTATTAGATTATATCAATTTGTTATTAAATTACCTGAATTAATTGAAATCTTACAATCAAAATCTGATGAATTACAATCTATTGATAATGATAATATTGATGAAACTTCTTTATTAATTGATGCAATTTGGTTAAATGAGTTGAAAGAAAATTTAGAACCTTTAAGTACATTTCAAGAACTAATTGAAACTACTATTGATCTAGATAATGTATCAAATTATGATACTTTCTTGATTAAACCTGAATATCATGAAGATTTAAATTCAATAAAAATTGAATTAGATTTAATAAAGGATAAATTTAATGAAATTCATTTACAAGTATCGGAAGATATTTCAATGGATCCAGTTAAAAAATTAAAACTTGAAGATAATCAACAACATGGTTACTGCTTTAGATTAACAAGAATTGATTCTGCTGCCATTAGAGGTCAAAAGAAATATATTGAATTACAAACTTTGAAAGCTGGTGTATTCTTTACAACAAAGGAATTAAAAGAATTATCTTCAATTAATTCTGATTTATTGAAAAAATATAAATCAATTCAATCAAATATTGTTAAAGAAATTATTAATGTTTCAAAGACATATATTCATATATTTGATAATCTTAATAATGTACTATCAAATTTAGATTGTATTGTTTCATTTGCTCATACTTCATTATTTTCATCAATTGAATATATTAAACCAAATTTAATTCCATTAAATTCAAATGATAGAAAAATTGAATTAATTGAGGCAAGACATCCATTATTAGATTCTCATTCATTCATTCCAAATGATTTCAATTTAAAAAAGGAAGAAACCGAATTTATCATTTTAACTGGTCCAAATATGGGTGGTAAATCAACATATATTAGAACATTAGCAATATTAGCAATAATGTCACAAATTGGTTGTTTTATTCCATGTCAAGTTGGATCTACATTATCAATATTTGATTCAATTTATACAAGAGTTGGTGCATCTGATTCTCAATTGAAGGGCGTTTCAACTTTCATGTCAGAAATGCTGGAAATTTCAACAATTTTGAAAAGTGCAACTAATAATTCTTTAATTATTATTGATGAATTAGGTAGAGGTACCTCTACTATTGATGGATTTGCATTAGCATATTCAATTGCAAAACATATTGCAACAAATATTAAATGTTTTACTCTATTTGCCACACATTTCCATGAATTAACAAAATTATCAGAACAAGTTGATTATGTTAAAAATTATCAAGTCATTGTTGATATTAGTAATGAATCAATTACTCTATTATACAAAGTGGAAGAAGGTGTTGCCAATAAATCATTTGGTATAAACGTTATTGAATTAGTTAAATTTCCAACTAAAATTATAAGTATGGCTAAAAGAAGATCAAATGAATTAGAAAATAATAATGAAAACTCTCTAAAGAGATTAAAATATTCAAATGAAGTTATTCTTGATGGGTCAAACTTATTGAAAGAAATATTAAAAAATTGGGAAACAAATAATAGTAGGGATGGATTAGAATCTGTTGAAGGCCTAAAGAAATTAGTTGAAGAACATAAGGATGAATTTCAAAAGAATGAATTTATAAGTGATCTATTAAAAGAATTATAACTTTTATTGAATATAGTGAATTTTAAATTTTTTTAATGATAACAGTAATAATAAATATATTTATAAATACACAGAATTGAATAGAACAATAAGAACAATATAGTCGTAGTAATTATTGTTTAAATAGATAGCAATATAAAATTTGTCAAATCTAAAGAAAAAACATTGACATAATGATAACATAATTTAATTTCATAATTTGACTATATCATAGTTTAGCTTCTAATGCTTGTTGTTCAATTAATAAATCATAAATTTCAGTAGCAGCTTGATCCAAATAGTAATGTAATAATTTTGGATCATTACCTGAAGTCTTTCTAGTACATATATTAACATGAAGGAAATCATTGTTAATTTGATAAGCCAAACCCCAACCAATTGGATTAACTTCACTCCAACCATATGCATCATGATAATTTGAACTTAATTGGGAAGTTGAAACTAACCAAGTTTGAGAATATTTAAAGACTGGATCATCAAATAATGGATGTGGCTTTTCATTATCATTTAATAATAATTTCATACCCAAGAAATGACGATCAACACCTTCACCATTTGATGCATATGATAAATAATTCAAATGACCCTTTATAGCAGATTTAAAATCTAAATATCTTTGTTTATTATTAATCAATGGATTATCCCAATTTTTAACAAATTGAACAGATTCTTCAGATACAGATCTAGTTGCTTCAGTTCTACCACCATAAAACTTTCTAGTAGATGCAGCTTCATAGGTTGGTAAAGATTGACCTAATAATTTATATAAGGCTAATTGCATAATCATTTGAATAAATGCATCAGGAGAATATTTAAACTTTTTAATTTGATTCTTACCATATTTATTGAAATGCCAAACTTTAATATCATGGTTATCAATTTCAGAGGTTAGATTTTCTTTAGCATTAATAATAGCAGATTTAACAATTGGACTAATTTCAAAATTTAAATGTTCAGTCTTAATACTATTAGATGAACTCTCATTTAATGGAGTTTGAACAATTGAAATAAATTCTTGTTGATTTAATTTAGTCAATTCTTTATTAACAAATTCATTTAATAATAAAGTTGGTGTACCATCCATCTTTGAATGTTCTGCAATAAATCCAGAATAACCATTTTTAGCAATAAAGAATTGAATAGATTTATCAAAATATCTATTTTCACCATTACCATGCCAAGAGAAATGAGCTCTTTCTTCATAGGTAATTGGAGAATCCTCCTCTAATGATAATAAGAAGATTGATCTATGAATTTGATCTAAAGAGTCAATATTTGTTGGTGATTTATTTAATTCTTGATAGGCAAGATACCAATCATTTCTTGGTAAAGTAGTTAAGATACCAATTGATTCAGTTGTAGATGAAGAAATATTAATACCATTTGATTTATTAATAATATCTAATAATTGCCAATAGATAACATTGATTGGTAATCTATCACCAGATTCAAAATCATGAGTAATTAATTTAAAAAATTTATTATTCTTTGCCACAATTATAAATCCATTCTTTGGATCCTTTAAATCATGGAAAACATTTGAATCCTTACCTAATTGATATGGAATTCTTGAATTATTAAACATATAATGGAAAGAATTCATACAAAATGGTGTACCTCTAATAACTTCTGGAGGGAAAGTTTCATATCTAATAGCATCATAAAATTCTAAAACTTTATCAATAATAGCAACAGATTTTAAGATTTGATTTTTATCAATTGAATTTAAATGATGAGGTAATGGTTTATGACCATAATAATAGGAAACATATGGAACAACAGGATCAGTATATTCTAAATATGCCCAATCATCCCAAAAGGTACTTAACCAATTTCTTTCATTTGATGCTAAATTCAATAATCTTTGATGAAGTTCCTTACCTTGACCATTAAAGAAATCATTCAATAAATTTTCATGATATTTTAATTTTTCTTCAGAATTATTTAAGAATGGTTTAATTGATTTCAAATATCTTGATTTTGTTGATTCAATAGATGGAACAGGTAATGAAGGTAAAGAAGTTTGATTCTTAAAAGTTTCTCCTTTAAATTTAGCAGCAAAGTTTGCAGAACCAGAAGTTGAACCAGAAGTTGAATATGTCATGATTTGTGGAATTGAATTAATATTATTATTTCTATTAATATTATTATTGTTATTTGGTAGTAGTTGCTTTAGATTATTGGTTTTTATTATGGAAGAGAGTGAAGATCTTTTAATGTATCTGTTCATAATTGAATGTTATTTAATTGAAGATAAATAAACTGTTGAATGATACGTCTTATTCAAAAGCAAATGTAACAATCTGACAATTTAAACAGTCTATTAGCAGCAATATCAGAATGTGTCTATAGTAAACAGTAAACAACAGCTTTTTTTCTTTATTATAAAACAAATGATTAAGATCTAACTTAGGTTTATAAACTTTATACAATTAATAAGAGATTTAATGCTCCTTATATACTTTCCCAGATGATGTGCTCAGTCAAAATTTTTTTTGTGGGGATTAATGGAAGTTCCATTCCGCCAGTCATTCGAATTTTACCGAGTTTCCACTTTTACTAATAAAAATCGTCAATTACCAGAAAAATAATCAGAAAGGTATAACAAATAAATGGATAAAGGAGTATTCATTAAGTTGGTAAAAGTATACATTGGTTATTGAGTATATCAGATGCTTATAAGAGTAGGGTATAGATTTGTAATATAATGTGATTTGTAATCTGTAATCTGTAATCTGTAATCTGTAAACTGTAAACTGTAATCTAAAAATTGATATGTATGTAATGAATGTAAACATTGAAAAAAATAACCCATACTCATACACATACATCCATACAGAAAGAGTAATATTAGTTAAACATTATATATAATAGAAGAACCCAAACTTATTATAGTTATTATTATATATTCCCGTATGATTAAATCATATAATATTATCACTACTCACCACCCTTGTTAATTGTAATAGTACCTTTGAGAAAAAAAATCATGAACTATAACCATTGTGGATTACCAATTGCTGTTTGTGTTGATTGTAATGCTTGTTGAACTGGTTTGATTGTAGAATCTCTACCACATAGGATCTTACGATTACTTTCTAATGAATCATTATTGATTAATGGATCTACTAATTTATCAACAGTAGATATATTACCATTACCATTAACATTATTATTAATGTTATTACTATTACCATTCACATCTACTACTTTTGGTAAAATAATCTGATCAACAAATGCATTAATATTCTTAACACCAGAGGTAGTATTACCACTATCACCCATACGTAATGCCTTTTCAGTTAGTTGAGCATTACTTTGATATGAAGCTCCATGCTTATTTAATGGAACTTGTGGTTGTGATTGCTGCAACTGTTGCTGTGACTGCTGTTGCTGTTGTGGTTGTTGCTGTTGCTGTTGTAGCTGTCTTAATCGTTCATGTTGTTGTTGTTGTTGTTGTTGTTGTGTATCATTATTAGTTTGCATTGGAACTTGTGGTTGTTGTTGTTGAGTTTGTTGTTGAGTTTGTGGTAAAGTTTGTTGTTGAGTTTGTGGTTGAGTTTGATCATTATTATTGATATTATTATCATTATCATTGTTATTGTTACCATTGTTATTATTGTTATTGTTATTATTGTTATTACCATTATTGTTATTACCATTATTGTTATTACCATTATTGTTATTACCATTACCATTACCATTAGCAGTAGTATTATTATTATTACCACCTTCTTGATTTAAATACATTTGTCTCTTTAATAATGCCCAATCAAACAAATAATCATATCTATAACCTTCACTTAAGAATAAATCTCTAAATAATCTTCTTAAATATCTATAATCAGGTTTATCTTCAAATCTTAATGATCTTGTATAATTTAAATAA
>JAJMFI010000263.1:0-15323 GCA_030574595.1 Ruyongia chambardii
CTAAAATCATCATTATAATGATAATCATTATTATATTGATTTGAAAAGTCTGAAGAATGTGTGAAAACAGAAGAGGTATTATTATTTCTATTCAACTTATTTGTACTATTAGAGTTATGATATACTGATGAGTTCAATGATTGCATAGAGTTTATTCTTGAATTTGCCAAAGTTGGGTATCTATCAAACTCCTGTGGAGAGTTTATATCATCTGGTTTTAATGTGAAGTTGAAATTGGTATACTTATTAGTATTGCTGTTGGATTGACTTGAAGAGGATACGTATGAATCATTAAATATGTCAATGTTTGAAGAAGAACCAAGTCCAGACTGAGATTGATTCTTATTGTATAAATTTTGAGTATTACTATTTGTATTATCGCTACTAGAACCTTCATCATCAGCAGAATCACTATCATGAATTTCTTGAAGAAATGGATTTTTTGGATGATGTGATATGATACCAGTAGATTCATCTACAGACTGTGAGCTGTCATAGGGGGTACTATCAATATTATTATTATTATTATTATTATCATTATTATTATTATTATTATTATTATTATTATTAGTATTATTATTATTATTATTACTATTGTTAGTTAAGTGTCTTGTTTTTGTCATGAAGATTAAGGAGTTGACTACGTTATCAATATTATTTTTAATTGATTACCGTTAATAAACATGCAAGAAATAGGGAATATATACACCCTTTATATTAATTCAAAAATTAAAAAATCCAAACCGAAGGTAATAATAAATAAACTAGCAATACCTAATTTTTTTTTCATAATTTTAATTTTAATTAAATCTTAATAATGAGACTAGAATTTACACATCCAGACACTATTGCTAGAATATATATTGAATAATAGTAAAGAATGAGAATGAGAATAAGAATGAGAATGTTAAAAGTTAGTAGTTAATTGTTATTCTCTCTAGAGGCTTGTATCTTATTTTATTTTATTTTATTTTATTTTATTTTATTTTAATTTTATTTTAATTTTTTAATTCCAAGGACCATTAATTCAACCCTGCTTTGAAAGACAATTGACCTTTTAAAAAAAATGCGATAATGGCCTTTCACGAGTGTTTTTTTTTTTCTATTGTTAATGATGTGTAGTATATTATTAAGACAGTGAGTATTAACCCGAACAAAGATGTTGCTTAATACTTGTTAAGATAAAGTTGATTCTAAGCTAATACCTACTATACACACATCCTCTTTCTACTAACCTGGCAATTAACCTATAATATAGCACATGCTTTTGTATTAATTGAAACTTCTCCATCAATTTAGTAAAAATATCATGGTACTAGTTGAAAAGAGACAATAAAGCTAAAAATAGTTCACCATTTACTAAATCTGTTATCTCCGTTTTTCCGCTAATAAGTGCCTTTCAACTATTTAATTTAATTTTTAATCTTTAATTTAAGCGTGTTTGTTACATAATCAAACATTATAAAAAAAAAAAAAATAATGAATCCAAAACCACTTTTTTGAATCGCGCTCAATTTTTTGTATAGAGATTAGAGAAACAAATAATTAATTGATTATTTTGAGTAAAAAGAAAAAAAATGGTTGTTAGCCTGAACACAACCATAAAACTATCTATCTATAGATATACTACATTATACATTATATATAAAAGTATTAATGTTGTAGGGGTAGTTACTGCTACTAACTTGTAATTGTGTTGATAGATTGAATGTTGAAGTTCAATGTTAGTCAAGTTTGATAGTATTAGGATAACAAATAAATGGGTAAATAAAATAAAAATAAAATACAAATAAAATGGAATTCATCTTATTATGATAAAATTTGTACAAATATAGAGAAGCATTAAACATAATGAATCATTTCATTATATAATTGATATTATATCCATCAGTTAAATTATAAAGAATCTATGAATCATTCAAATTATATGTTGATAATCAATCAAATACTATTTTCAATATTAATTATTAAACAATTAAAATTCAACTGCTATCCTTACTTTGATAACTACAAATTAAATACCAACTAATAAGTTCTAAATTTAACATTAGTATCCCTTCTAATTCTATCTTTGCTTAATGATGAATGAAGAATGAAGAATGAAGAATGAAGAATGAAGAATGAAGAATCTGAAGTTGAAAAAGATTGTCCATCTATTTGTGATGTTTCATTGATGAACAAAATGTTATTGAACTTGTCAAACAGATCTTCATTCATATTAAATAAATCTTTCTAAAATAGCCTCATTACAAATAGTATATATTATTAATCGTTTTTTTTTTTTATATATATATATTTTTTTTTCATGATCTAATCCGGATTTAAAGGAAGTTATCCTCGGATTGGAAAAAAAAAAGTGGACACGTTACGCAGATGAGCTTAAGAATTTTAAACAATAAAACATTCCAACTTCATTATATTTGTTTGATATCCAAGCATTATAAAGATAACTATAATTATTAACAACTGATAAGACAATCATGATAATACAACCGTTTTGTAATTTTCTACTTTTACTAGCCAATGTGGTATATGCTCAAAGAGGCGGAACATTACCTCCATTTTATACTGGTCCAAATTCAGATGTAATAGAACTAACTGCTAATAATTTTAAAAATGTTGTCTTTAATTCAAATCATTCAACAATAGTAGAGTTTTATGCACCATGGTGCGGTTACTGTAAATCACTTCAGCAAGATTGGAACAAAGTAGGCTCCCAATTAAAGGATGTTATTCAAGTTGCTGCTGTTAATTGTGATAACCCAACAAATAGAGAATTATGTGCAGAGTATAAGATTGAAGGTTATCCATCAGTGCTTTGCTTTAGAGCTCCAAAATTGAATTTGCAAAGGGAGGATAAGATTAAATACTCTCATGCTACTGAAGTATACAATGGCGAAAGAAAAGCTAAACAAATTATTGATTGGGCTGTTAATAGAATTAAAAATTATGTTAAAAGAGTGGGTTCAAGTGATAAATTAATTGAATTTATAAATAATGATACTGGTAGACCAAAACTTGTCGTTTTCAGTCAGAAGGATAGAGTGGCTCCAATATTAAAGTCAATAGCGATAGACCTTTTAGGATATGTTGATATTGGCTATTTCCCATTAAAACCATCAAAGCATCATAATATTTATGAAGAATATGGAATTGAGATTGATGAATCGAAAGCTACAATCTATCTCTTCAATAGGATTGAAAATAATAAAAGTGATAATGATAATGATAATGATAATGATAATGATAATGATAATGATAATGATAATGATAATGATAATGATAATGATAATGATAATGATAATGATAATGATAATGATAATGATAATGATAATGATAATGATAATGATAATGATAATGATAATGAAATAAATATAGAAAAAGTTAAGTACGATAAAGCTTCGGTTAATAAAGACGGCCTTTATAAATTTTTATTGGATAATATTATTCAATATGATGATCAATTCAATTTAAATCCAATATTAAAGAAAAGAAGGTATATGGAGTCAGTTACAAAGAATGAATCAAGGAAGAATAAAAAGTCAGGATCTAGTAGTGATAATAGACCTGTTAAAAAGTCAAAATCTGGCTCAACTAGTAAGAAATTAAACTCAAAGAGAACTACTACTTTTCATGATGAATTGTAAGCTTCTGATTCTTATATATCTTTTTATCTAGTATCAATATATTAAACTTCTGCACGAATTAATTTGTAAAGAAATAATATATTAATTATTTAATCGTTTTAAAATACTCATTTAAACAGGAAAATTTATCAAATTGCAAATTTTCCTTTTCATAATTTGGACTGTTTGTGAAATTTTGAAATTCTATTTTCTTTTTAAAGAATAGAAGTGCGATTTGGAATTATTCAATGAAACTATATAATGAATAAAGAATACCCATGCTAATATATAGGTTATGATAATTAAATGCTAGTCTCTAGTCTTTAATCTCTAATGAAATTTTAGATTAGCCTTTCTTTCTTCTTTTGAAAAACCGCACTACTTTTTATTGATGAGTTGCAAGCCAAATATTTATACTTCAGGAACGAGACATTTCGTATCATAACCAATATTAACTACCGAAGGGGGTTAGTATAACTATTATGGATAATATAGTAATGTAGTTTTTTACTATTTGTTTTATAGAAGGTAGATTAAATATCCGGATTATTTGCTACAATTTTTTTCATAAATACTAGAAACTTTCTGAAAAATTAATGATGATACTTAGTATTAAATAGATGAGATATGAGGTTTATTTTTTATCAAAGTATCGATATTCCTGCTCTAAATCAAATTCATTTAATCTTCTGGATTACATTCCAGTATTTCACGGTCAAGAATAAATACTTAAGTCTATATTGTAGAGGGAATAGACATCCGTCATTTAAATACTAAAAAAAATAATTACAAAATATGAATAAGAGTGCAAAAAGAAGCTTAGAGATTTAAATGAAAGCAAAAGAAAAATCACTAAATAAAGCAAAATTTATTGTTAATCATAGAATCTTTAATAAGCTCAGAGTTAATTCAGGTATTGAAAGAACATGTCACAAAAGACATATGTTAGACAATTTGATCAATATTAAATTACTTGTGTTTCTCACTTCTGGAAATAAACCACACTAAAAACTCATTTTAGTTATACATTAAAAAAAAAAAGTATAGCAAAAACCAAAACGAAAAAAAAAAAAAAATATAGGAAAATAAAGCCAAACGAACCTAGTTCAAACAATTAAAAATTGCTGAATTTACTACAATCTAAACATAAACGTATAATGATTGTCAAATATTTTACTAATGTTACTGTGAGATTCAATCCACTTATTCCAGAAAGTATGTATAATCGAACTGGATAATTTATGGTTGATTTATTTGTAACAATTTAATGACACTCACTTACAAATACTAACATTCTATATACTACATTCATTACAGCTAAAGTAGCAAGAGTTTTTGTGCAACAAATACCTCCTATATTGAGAACATGTAAAATTAAATATGATATATTACCAGCAAACTCAACAGTTGCCCCAGTTATTGAAGTTACATATAAGGATAAATTCAAATTAGCTGTTGATCCAACAAATTTATCAATGGTAGACTTAAGACAAAGATTTGATCGTCATTCAAGAGCCATTGCTATTAAAGAATCTATTGAAAATTAGAAATGTCTTTGTCTCATTACGTCTGGATTAAAGTTAAACCTCCTCATGAAAGTAAAGAGTATATTATTCTTAGAATGCCTTCTTCAATTTCCATACTATCAAAACAGCATTATATATGCAAATTTACACCTTTCGCCTATATTAGAGCCATATGTATATATATATATATATATATATATATTTCTATTTTAATACAAAATCTGTTTATATTTTATGATCTTTGTCACTGTGAGTAGACAGGGTAATTATGAATGTTGGACAATAACTATACTAATACTACTAATGCTACCACTGCAATAGTAGGCTACTTCTTGTTGAAAAATATGATCCCGGGTAACCTCATCGATTTTTTTTTTTTCTTTTTATACTAATAATTTTTGTTTAGATAAAATTTTGATAAAATTTTTTTTTACCATAATAAAAGTTAAAGACTAACTAACTGCAAAGCATTTTAATAAAGCAACTGTAAAGATTTTTCAGATTACTAGCAAAGATGCAATTATCTTGGAAAGATATCCCTACGATCCCAAATTCCAATGATTTATTAGACATTGTTCTTAACAGAACTCAAAGAAAGACCCCAACAGTCATTAGAGCTGGTTTCAAAATTTCTCGTATTAGAGCTTTCTATATGAGAAAAGTTAAGTTTACTTCTGAAGGTTTTGAAGAAAAACTAGATGATATAATCAATGGTTTCCCAAAGATTGATGATATTCATCCTTTCCATAGGGATTTAATGGATACTCTGTATGAAAAGAATCATTATAAGGTTTCGTTAGCTGCTGTTTCAAAGGCTAAAACTTTGGTTGAACAAGTCTCTAGAGATTATGTTAGATTATTGAAATTTGGTCAATCATTATTTCAGTGTAAACAATTAAAAAGAGCTGCTCTAGGGAGAATGGCTACAATAACCAAAAAATTGAAGGATCCTCTACAATATTTAGAACAAGTTCGTCAACATTTAGGGCGTTTGCCATCTATTGATCCAAACACTAGAACTTTATTGATCTGTGGTTATCCAAATGTTGGTAAATCATCTTTTTTAAGATGTATTACGAAGGCTGATGTGGAAGTTCAACCATATGCGTTCACCACTAAATCTCTATACGTTGGTCATTTTGATTATAAATATCTAAGATTTCAGGCCATTGATACTCCTGGTATCTTAGATAGACCAACTGAGGAAATGAACAATATCGAAATGCAATCTATATATGCTATTGCTCATTTAAGATCCACTGTCTTATATTTCATGGATTGTTCAGAACAATGTGGTTTCACAATCGAAGATCAAGTCAAATTATTTCATTCCATCAAACCACTATTTGCTAATAAATCAGTATTAGTAGTTATCAACAAAACTGATATTATCAGACCTGAAGATTTAGATGAATCAAGACAGGAACTACTAAAAACTATAGAGCAAACACCAGGTGTTGAAATCATGACTATTTCATGTCATGAGGAAGATAATGTTATGAACGTTAGAAATCATGCTTGTGAAAAATTGTTAACTTCAAGAATTGAACAAAAATTAAAGGGTACCGCTAGAGTTAACAACGTCTTGAACAAAATACATGTCTCCAAACCACAATCTAGAGATGACATCAAGAGAGATGCTCATATCCCTGATGCCGTTAAGTTGTTAAAGAAGTATGATATCAATGATCCAAACAGAAGACAATTAGCTAGGGATATTGAAGCCGATAATGGCGGTGCGGGTGTATTCAATATTAATTTACATGATAAGTATTTACTCGAAGATGACGAATGGAAGAATGACAAGATGCCTGAAATCTTAGATGGTAAAAATGTGTATGATTTCTTAGATCCGGATATTGCTGCTAAACTCCAAGCTCTCGAGGAAGAAGAAGAAAGATTAGATGCTGAAGGTTTTTATGATTCAGATTCAGATTTAGAAGATGAAGATGAAGAAGAAATTCATGAAAAGGCTAAATGGATAAGAGAAAAACAACAAAAGATGATAAATGCTGCTAGAAGTAGAAAGGCTCTAAAGAATGGTGGCACTATGCCAAGATCCAAGTTAACTAAATCGTTTTCTGAATTGGAAACCCACTTAGATTCTTTAGGTCATGACACTTCTACTCTGAATAAGAAGAAATATGATAAATTAGAAAAGAATAGATATATCGAAAGTGGTGTTGATATTGTCCAAAATGAGGTGTCTGGTGCTTCAAGTGCAAAGGCTCCAGTTTATAGATCAGATAGATTAAACGATGGTATTAGTGATGGTGCGTTGAGATCAAAAGCTGCTAGATTAGAGAAATTACAAAGACGTGAAAGAAATAGACAAGCTAGAGTCGGTGAAGCTGATAGACATTCAACTGCCTCCATTCCCAAACATTTATTTTCTGGTAAGCGTGGTATGGGTAAGACTGATCGTCGTTGATCTCATATCGCACTTGATTTACTCTACGTTCTCTCATCTTTCCCATCATCATATCAATCATAATTCGTTTCTTCTCAATTCTTCATTTGCATAAATACACTTTGATTGGTATCTTTATACCAATCAATTTTATCAAAATTAAATTAGATGGTAAATACTTATCATTTTTTTAGGGGCTTCTAATGCTAGATATTTGTTCAATTATAATCATAATTACTTCGTATCTATTTTTTATAACTTTACTTTTATTCATTTTGCGTGGTTTTATTTTATTTATCAAGTCTTTTCTTTCATGTACTTCATAGACATACACACATACCTTCAAGGTTAGAATATTCTGTAGCAGATCAGTTCAATTTCGATTTAATACAAATCAAACTATTTTTTACTAAACGCATGAAGATCTACGAGCAGTAAGCATATGACATAGAATGATGGTGTGAATAAACAAAGAAGCTAATGCGTGTAAGTCTCACAAATTATAAATGAAATGAATCTAATACTAATCAATTAAAATTGTACCCGACAACATTAACCTAAAAACATTATGTAAACAATAATTTTATAAAACCGATTATATGGGAGTTGAAATATAGAAGGCAGACATTAAATGTAACAGTTTATCACCACTTTATAGAGAAAGATTGTGAACATTTACTAAATTTTCGAATCTTTCCAGAATCTTTAATTGTGCTTCTTGGATCAACGAACAAACAAACAAGCAAACAAACAAACAAAAAGAAATTATACAAATAAAACTCTATGCGCTAAACATTTTAATTAATCATAATAAACCTCAAACTTTTGAACCCCAAAATATAACTACTAACAGTATGTACTATGTAGTACTAAAGCGTCTGTGTCTAGATGTTTAAATACAAAAATTTATCCATATCTATTTTACATATTTTTTTAATTTTTTATTGCGTGTGATTTGCATGATGTGGTAATAAAAGATCTCTAACGCAAACAATAAATTTCGACCGCAATGAGAATAGTTTTGTTTTTGGAAAGAATCAAAGTATAATTGATGTAATAATGATTCAAATACAAGCGTTTAAACTAGAGCTGTTTAAGTCATGTTTTTAAAAAGTCATCGTCCATCTTGAACTGTGGTTCATCCAAATCAGAACTAATATTCATATTTGATATCATTCCAGCTACATGATTTGGACCCAATGAATTATCTAGATTTGCAAGATTGATATTATTACTATTGTTTCCATTAATACTGATATTTGATGAAGATTTATCCCCATTATGGCTTGGCATAGTTACCGTAAATGCATTCTGCCTTCTTCCAGCGTTGAAAAAAGGTCCTGACATCGCTGAGCTTGAGTTAGTTCTTGAGCCTCTTCTTCTTAATTCTTGTGGTGTAAGCAGATCTGAAAGGCTTGATGGTACAAAGTCTTCCTCCAATACATCCCCATCAACAGTATGTACGGTATTGGCACTACTTGGACCACTTACATCAAATTCATCATCATCCATGATGGCACTTTCATTCAACATTGAGCTGTATGAGGATGGTGTTAGATATGTTGGTCTTATCACTTGTGAATGTGAAACACTTCTATAATAGTTATTATTTGCATTGCCAATACTGACAGTAAGATGATTCACGGCGGTCGAATTGCTTGTTGTTCCATTATTTCGAGTAGCGTTACTAGAACTTGTGATAGGAACATTAGTGCCCCATATAGAGTTAGTCTTGAAGGGTGAGGTGGCCATTGTTCCTTGTTGTTGGTGATGCTGTTTTTTGTTTACATTCACATATGAATGTGGATTCGATGGAGATTGCTGTTGGGATAGATAATGGTTTTGATACTCATAGTACGTGGAAGAATCATTATTACTACTGTAACTGCCAGTGATATTAACCTTGAAAGATGCCTGTAAACTCGATCTACTGTTAACAGAATCATATGTGTAATTTTCATTACCATTTTTTCCAATATTAACAATAGCATTATTACCATTACTTATATTCAGATCAGTAGCTTTGGAAGCTACATTGTAATTGGAATGAACAGAGACGGGAACTGAGGACGAGGTCAAATAGTTATGCTGCTGTTGTTGTTGTTGTTGTTGTTGTTGTTGTTGTTGTTGTTGTTGTTGTTGTTGTTGTTGATGATTATAATAATAATTGTTGTTGTAGTTGTTAGATCCGTTGTTTATGTTATTATTACTGATTGTACAACCGTTAGTAATTGAAGGTTGGTGGTTATAACCAGTTGTGTTTTGATTGCTATTGACTGAAGGACTACAATTATTCTGGCCGTTATTAATATTATTATTAACGTTGTTGCCATTGATTATATTATGATTTTGGTAGACCTGAGCGAGGCTTTTTGGATTAACTCTTCGACCATCAGGTAAAACATGAGCCAATGCACACTTTAGACCAAACTTACAATTACCCTTCTGAAAGTATTTACAAGGAGCAGAATCAAGAGTAGAGTCCAATGTATGTGAAAAGGGACAGCCATTACCAGCTTGACATGCGCCTTGTCTGTAGAACTTACAAGGAACATGTGCAAGATTTTTGGATGGAGGACTATTTTTACCAACATCCAACTGTGAACCTGTAGCAGCATTAATTTCATTATTACTGATATTGATACCACCGTTGTTCAGTGGATCTTGATGATCATTAGCTGTAATCGAGAGCATTACTGGAGAGACTGCAGTATTCGGAGGAGAGATGAGATTCTGAGGATTGTTCATGAACAGTCTATCATGCATTTCTTGTTGTAGTTACGCTGTCTCTTTTGCCTTACAAAATTTGTTTGTTATGGATGTAAACAGGGAGTTGATAGATTCTTATCGGTTTGACAGATTTTAAGGGTAGATCAGTTGTCAAAGGTGTGTTAATGTTGGATCAATGTCGTATTTTTGCGTTTCAAATGTCTTTTCAAGTTTTGTGACTTAGTGTGATATCTTTCTTCTTAATATTAAAGGGTTTTAGATGCAGTAAGTGCTGATTAATAGACTTTTGGTGTTTAGACTAATTTCCCCTAAATTCGTTATCTTTAAAATTTGTGGAAATCAGTACATCCGGGTAATTACACAACGCGTGCACATTTACAAAACAAAGTTCTATTCAATACATTATAGTTTTAAACTTACTGTTGATTTCAACTTTATACAATATGCTGATAACAATACAAGAGATCCAAAGTTATATAAATATATAGAATGATAAAAAGCCAATCAATGTATATGACAAACAAGCAGGTTATATGTTTGAATAGAATGAAATTGCTGTGGTGATCTGAATGGAGAATGAGGTTATTCATTAAAATGGTAGACTAAATAGTTTGGTAAACCAAATACTTGATAGCCTAGACGCTTAGCCATCTTAGCAAAACCTTCAGTTTCGATCAAATGGTAAAATGGGAATGAAGGGAACATGGCACCATCTCTATGAACATCTGCTTTAACCATAACAGCAGCACCTCCAACACCATCTAACTCCATTTCCGCATTTGGGTCACCATTAATATCATAGAAGTAGGCCATCAATGGTCTATAAGTGGCAATTTCAGAATAACCTTCTACAATGATTTGGTCATCTGGCATACCTTGAGCAATCTTCAAGCCTTCTTCACTTTCAACCCAATTATTGAAGTCATATGGTCTGACTGATTCAGCCTTCTTTTCTTCATCATAATATCTTTGATAACAATTGGCACTAATTACAGGTTTGTCATGTGACACTAAATCTTGAATCAAACTTGGTTGTGTTTCAACAATATCAGAATCTAACCATAGAACCCAACTTGTATAAGGGCCTAAAGTGGAAAATAATAATGAGTTTCTGGCTAGAGCCATCTGTGATCTTCTTTCTTTCTGAACCTTTAAAGCATGTCTATCCTTTTCTGAGTGGCTCTCCAAAGAATCAGTATCTTGTCTTAGAATTGTTATTTTAGAAAATCTATTTTCCTTTTTACCTGTTTGAATCTGCTTAATTGCCTTTTCTAATCTTTTCAATGCTAGATCACCATCTTTTGATCTTGGAACGATAAACCCTAATTCTAGCAATTCTCTTGGATATGTTAATCTTAAAAGATTTGACCAATACTCATTATAGAATCTTGATAATGGAGTTAAAATTAATACCTTTTCTTTATTATAGGCAGCCATTGGAGTTGATGCTAATATATTTAAGTCGTAGTGAGAAATATGATCACCAGGTAGATTTCTTGGAATGGAATCTTTTGGTCTTGAAAAATAACCTGGTTTCTTGACAGTGTAATCATATTTAGACTTTGGAGCAGAGTTGAAGAATAAATAATAAACTAAGAAGATCACTGTTAATGGTCCAATTAATGCAAGGGGCTTTCTTCGTAGTTGACGAAGAAGAGAATTTCTGTTTACAGCAGCTTTGAAATTCATAGTAAAATGATAGTTTTCAAAACAAGGTATATAGAGACAAACTAATATACAAAATGAATCCCTTTATATCAAGTCAATGGGGTTGATTGTGGAAAATATAAAATGTTATTTAGCTTTTAGTTTGATTTAAAACTTAAATTTCATTAACGAAATTCGTTAATTTTTTTTATGACAATGAAAAAATAACACGTGACTTAGCTACCCGGAGAACTATTTGGATTAAACTATATACCAGTTGGAGTCTATATTTTTTTACCATTCTACAACAAATCGTATCCATATAGTAAAATAATCATTAATTAATCAAAAGGGGTAAACAAAGACATAAGATATAAAAAATTAACAATTCATAAAATACAAATTTATCAAACAACCTATTTGAAAACCTTACCGTCAGCAATTTCTCTCGATTCACCATTAATGACTAATGGTTTATCCCAAGAAAAGATATCATTGACAAATTCTTTAGTTTCTGGTTTAGAAGCATCTAGTTTTTCAAAGTCATATGATTCCCAATCTGGAGCAACATTGAAAGCTGGTTCAAAGTCTTGACCTCTAACTAGGAAAACAGCAAGAATACCATTATTGTTGTTTTCACCATAGACAACACCTGAACCGAATAAGTATTTGGTTGATCCAGATAATCTATTGAAGAAACCACCTAATAAGTTGTTGGACATGAAAGTCAAAGTAAGTTCATCATTATACTTATATGAAACTTTGTATAATGACCATTCAGAAGGATCATAATGTTCCCAGAACCATGGCAAGGCAGTTGGACGAGTATCTTCATTTGAGTAAACTCTTTTCCATTCATCCAAATTGAAGTTAGTAGATTTACCTAATGCTTCTAGTGGATGCTTTGGTTTCTTTTCTTCAACTGGAGCGTCTTCAATTTCTTCAGATTTGATTTCCTTCTTTGGAGCCTGTTCTTTCTTTGGAGCTTGTTCCTTCTTTTCCTTCTTTGGTGGGACGTATTCAACTGGTTTTTCTCTGAATTCAAAATTTTCAAATTGATTACCAAATATTGGATTAGCCTTGATGGTGTTAAACCATCTAGTAAAGTTTGGATATTGAGAAATGAATTCTTTACCCCAGATATTTTCAAAACCTCTTAGAGACAAAGAAGTTGCAAATAAATCAGCAACAGTAATTCTTTCACCAACTAGATAGGTATAGTTAGTTAATCTAGCTTCAAAAATCTTTACGATCTTTTCGGCAAATTCCAAGTTATCATTGACTAATTTCTTATTATATGGAGCAGCACCAATTAATGGTTTGAAAGCATTACCAATGGAAACAAGTAATTCGGAGTTAGCTAAAGATAACCATCTTAAGACGGAAGCTTTTTCTTCAACAGTTGTACCTAAAAGTTTTGATTCAGGATCAGCTAAGGAGATGACTATAATTAAGAGAATAAATCATTTTGTTAGTATGAGGTTGAAATAGTTTTTTTTTTTTGTAAATGATTGATTTTTTTTTCTCTAACTAATTCCACAAAATTCGACAACAATCGATATATAAACACATAATGATAAATCAGATCGTACTTATAAATGAATAGGTTTGATTAATTTCAGAATAAACATCTCGACATAATTTATTAAGACAGGGATAACTGTAATTTTTAAAATGGAGTATCATCATTGCAAAAGTATTCATAAATAGTAGATTGATTTATTTTATTGAACCTTGATTAATTGATTGATTGATTAATTGACTATTTGTATCATTAGGTAATTAATAAGCTGTATGATATTGTTCAGTTATCATATTCAAAATAAAAGTAATAAAGCCATAATGATTTTTATGAATATAAATAAATAAGGCAAAAAAAATAGAAATAATTCATAATGAACATTTAAAGGTGAATAAATATCGATTGGGATTAAAAAAAGTTAAATGGATTAAAAAGAGAGAGAAAGAGAAAGAAAGCAAAAAAACGCTTATATATGGTTAACTTACTATAGTATAGGATAGCAATCACTTCAGTTAATTTAAAGCCCTTTGGACCTAAAAAGGCTGGGATTCTTTCTAATGGGAAGTTTAAAGCAAATGATTCGTCTCTTGGGATGACGGCAATGTCTAAGTTGTAAAAAGAGATCAATCTCTTGACTAGAATATTTCTAGCAAATGGAGCGTCGTAGATGGCACCTTGAGACATTCTGAGTATAATAGTTTTAAAGTAAAAACAGAATAGAAACTTTATTTATAAAAGGAAAATTTTTTCATCTTCAACAATTTTGTAATTGACTTTTTTTCACAAATATATCGAAGTTTTTTTTTTTTTTTTCAATTTTACTCTTTTCATGTTTTTCATTTTTGGACGTTTTTTGTTAGGGCTCAATTTACGGCTGGTGAAAAGTATTGTATGTTAACTAGCAGACTTCTTCTACACGTGAGTAGAAACAAGCTAAAAAAAAAAAAAAACCATAATAAAAATTATGAACAAATGTGGCTGGTGTAAATGTATCTAATTCATTTCCTTTATTAAAGTGTCTAATTCTCTATAATACAAAGACGATAACGTTGCAATTAATCAGTGATGTAAGACTTAAAGGCTGTGTAATTACTATCGCTTGATTTTCTATAAAGCTGAATAAAGGATATTTTATTCTTTGTTTCTAAACAGTATGAAGACCTGTTTACTGTTTTTTTTTAAGTTGAATAACGGGTATTTTATATCCAACCAAGTAAGTAGTAAGTACTACCTGATGATGCTGCTGTTATAAGAGGATCTTAAAATTATTATAATTCAAGCACATTATTACAAGTCTGCGTTTGAAATGTCTGGATAATAACATAAAGTAGCTCTGTGTTCTGCGTAGTAGTAATTCAAATTCAATTCTCAATTAATGAACTATTTCCAATTTAGATCTTGAATATTAGCGGACCTGTTTCATATTTTGTAAAATTTTAATGGAGAATTTATAATAATAATAAAAAAAAAATACACATTTGAGTTGCCTCAAGTTGTTCATTTCTTTCTTTTTAAGTATTACAAATTTAGTGTTGTAAAGAAACTAGGCACTACCTTTTTGAACAGCAAGCACTTATTTCTATTTAATATCCAGAATTTCAGTCCATCATGTGTAAATCAAAGGAGATAGAGGAATTTGCTGTTATGGAATGCTCTTCTCCTACTGTTTCTGGTAAAGATAACATGAATAAATCATCATCAAAATTAACACATTCACCAACGTTGGTCTCTTCTTCTTCTTCTTCTTCTTCTTCTTCTTCAACAGCTGCAGCACTATTGCTACTTTCAAAACCAATAGAGAAAAAATCAATACCTATAAACACAACTGGTGATAAAACTTCGAATAATTTAGATTTAAAGAC
>JAJMFI010000264.1:0-15271 GCA_030574595.1 Ruyongia chambardii
AGGTGGAGTTGGAAAAGATTAGTTCAAAGAAATCTAAGAAAGCTGTAAGAGACTTTGAAATCAAAAAAGAAGAATTTAAAGAACTACAAGCTAAATACAGGTGGCATCAAAAACAGTTAGAAATTTCCCTCAGATTATTGGAAAATGACGAATTGGTGGCTGCTGATATTCAAGAAATCCAGGAAGATTTAGCTTACTTTTTAGAGAACAATAGAGATCCAAATTTTATAGAAAACGAATATCTTTACGAATCACTGGATCTAAATTCAAATGATGTGATAATCAATGAGGTCAATGCAGGCTTTGATGGCGTAACGAGCAACGATGAAACATTTGCTCCAGAATCTACAGTCGCGTCTCCTTCAGCTACAAATACTATATCGGACGATGATACTTCATCTCAAATACTTAGTACGGAACCTCCATTGTTTGCCTCAAATTCACATATCAACATTGAGACTCCCACAAAGAAAACATCATCAAACAGTAGCACCAAATTCAGTCCCACTACAATTTCATACCCAACACCATCTGTTATTTCAAATACTTTGAAACCAGCTAAAACACCAGTCAAACCAGAACTCAAGTGGTCTGTTTTGGCTGCTGGTGTCGCTGAAGTTAAAAAAGAAGAGATTGGATCACATGATATAGAGCAAATATCAGAACAGCAGACTCATATTTCTTCGACTATTGAGCAATCATTACTATCCCAGATTCAATTAGAAGAATTTGTGGAACTACGAGTACCTAATTCTGATATTACCAAACCAGCTACACCCACACCAATTACACAAGGATTTTCTGCCTCATCCACTCCAACTCCAATAATAAATGATTATGAATATCGACACGATTCTGAACTGATAACATTGCCTCCAGGTATTCAAGATGTTATATCTTCTTTTGTATCATGTCGTAAAGCGATCAATCCAAAAGAACGCTTGATAACAAATGTGTCCAGTCTATTTGAAACTGCAAGAGATCACTTAAAGAATAACCCAGTAAGATTACCACCGCCATTAGAAATGCTGAGAGCTTCAAACATATGGACTTTATCTAGAATAAAGCTGGGAAATGAAGATAAGAATATCACTTCGAGTATTTTGGGTTCTTTAGACACTGGGACATTATTCTACGCATTTTACTTCAGCTTGACTCCATATGAAAATTTGATAACTGAGAGAGAGCTAATCAAAAGAAACTGGAGATCTGATGTGAACAGGATCGACTGGTATCAAAGAATAAATCAGCCACTGAAACAAGGTGAAGATTTTGAAATCTCAAACTTTAAGAAGTTCGATTCAATAAATTGGAGTATTACTGACTTATATAACTATAAACTGAATTATGACCGATTAAGTACTGAATCTGAAATATTAGGAAATTAGCGGCTTTCAAGGTTAAGTATATATGACTGTTTAGCCCAGATAAAAAGTTAAATTAACCAGATAAAACTAAGTGGTCTGGAGCTAGACAATACCTAAAGCTCTCAAACCATTGAACTATTAGCATGATGTTACATTTGACATTTTTTATTAGCATTAGTATTGTTATTATTAATTTAAGCATTGCTACAATCATTCTTATTCTTATTCTTATTCTTATTCTTATTCTTATTCTTATTCTTATTCTTATTCTTATTCTTATTCTTATTCTTATTCTTATTCTTATTCTTATTCTTATTCTTATTCTTATTCTTATTCTTATTCTTATTCTTATTCTTATTCTTATTCTTATTCTTATTTAAACATCTTATTTAAACATCTTATTTAAACATCGTCATTATCATTATCATTATCATTATCATTATCATTATCATTATCATTATCATTATCATTATCATTATCATTATCATTATCATTATCATTATCATTATCATTATCATTATCATTATCATTATCATTATCATTCTTCTTTTTCTTTTTCAATTGTTATCCAGCAAAATTCTATAGTTGATTAGACATTGCTAAAGATGAGTCGAGTGCTCATCAATTTTCATCAATGTCTGCGCATTGGTATTTGCATTGTAGCATTTCATTCTATCTTGTATATTTCATTTCATAATACAACGTTTCCAGCTGAGTTTAAAACCACGTATTGTAAATTACATTAAGAATATTGATTGATACCAGAAAATTATGCATTATATACTTTTTTCTTATTTAAGTACTTCATCCATAATGAGTTACTATCTGCAGTGTATACAGTTGTAAGCCAACAATAAGACTTGACTAACAAACCATTTCATATAAATATTTCAATTTAGTTCAATCAGCTTTACCCTTAGCCTTATCCATAACCTTCTTCTAACAAAATTTCCAAATCTGTAAGTTCCTTTCCAGTGCTTTGAGCCAAATCTCCAGCTATACATCCATCCTTGATCATCCAGATCATTACCAATCATAAGAACATACCATCTCCTCCAAATCCATTTCCAGTTGTCAGGTTTTATAAACAGCTTCAAATCCACAACTGGGTTATTATTAAGATTGGTATACATTGACGGATCAAAAGGCTCAATGAGAGATCTTTTGGAAAAGAAAGGAAAACCAAACAAAATTATTCCTCTCTCATTCTCTACCAATATATCATAAGAGATATTTTGCCCTATTTGTCCATCTGATACTATGTTTTGAACCATAAATTCAATATCAGAGGATTTTATGTTAAAACTGTTAAGGATTGTATCGTCATGTTTAATCCTCAATAGTTCTTCTAAAGTTCCAAAGTCTGTTACCATTTGTATAATAGTAATACAGCAGTACCTGACCCATGTATGAGCAGCAACTTTGATAATTCTTTATATGATTTAGATATACATATTTTTTTACATAATTTATATTAATGCTTTTGCAATGATCACAAAACATATCTTCATAAGATGTTCGGATGGATACTATTTTGTTGTTGATGAAATAACTTCTGAACTTGTAAAAAGTAGGTGGAAATACCGACATCCCTTTATTTTAGAAAATTACCTAAGATCATAAGATTGAATTTGACCTATAATTGTGAAAATGGTATGTCAATCATAGAAGAAATTATGTCCAGCTGATTTAAAAGTTCGTCTTGCTAACAAAGTTTTGTGCCTTCAATCGTTGGACAGAGTAACGAAGCCTTCGATGCAGCCTTAGATCTTCTTAGAAGATTAGACCCTAAAAACACAAATGTTAATTTACAGAATATCATTAGATTATCTCCAGATCTTGCTGAAGATTTATTATCATCTGTTGATGTCCCATTGGGAGTTTTGCGTGATCCAACTAATGGTAAGAAATTTTTGACATGCGACTATAATAGAGACTTAGATTCACATAGATCACCGTGGTCGAATAAGTACTACCCAACAATTGATGATGATGAACAAAGTCCATTTCCAAGTGATAAATTGAGAAAACTAGAAATTTTTGCGAACGATTCCTTCGATATATACAGAGATCTTTATTATGAAGGTGGAGTCTCAAGTGCTTATTTTTGGGGCTCTGTAGACAATGACACCAGCGATGGATTCGCTGGTGTTATTTTACTGAAGAAGAGCACAGAAAATAAGAATGCTCTATGGGATAGTATTCATGTTTTTGAGGTTGATCCAAAGAATCATTCATCCTCCATATATAAAATCACATCAACCATTATATTAGATCTTTCATCAGAATCTGGTAAGATTGCCTCTACAGCATTATCTGGAAATTTAATAAGACAAACTGAAAGAGAATTACAAGTTGATGATGAGTCTTCCCATATTGTTAATATTGGTACATTAATAGAGGATATAGAATCCAAATTGAGGAACTTATTACAGGAAGTTTATTTTGGTAAAACTAGAGATATTATTGGTGATTTAAGATCATTGACCAGCATAGCTGTTCACACTGATGAAAAGAAAAAACATTTTGAGTTAGTTAAAGGCTTGCAAGGTTTATAAAGTCCGCAAATTGAGGACCTTATTTTTTTGTAGTGGCATATACTGTTTATCTTAGTTCTCAAAATATTAAATCAAAAACATATACATACACACATTTGGATCCCTATTTACATCTAATTCCTTAAAGATGTAGTCAGTATAAGGTAATATAAATGCTGTAAACTGCATTATAAATTAACTCACCCAGAGAAATGGCTCTTTCTTCTTGATTTCTCTTGATATATTGGGACAACAATTTAGGTAGTAACTGGCATGCCATCATATAATTGAGGATCATAATAAAAATTGTTAATTTATCATCTTCACTCAACGGCCAGAAAGATTGAGCGCATACACTTTTTCTCTCTTTGAATTCATCAGCAGTAAAATTTAATGTTAAGACCTTTTTAATCTGTGTATGCGACACTGGCGGTTCCCAACTTATCACTTCATGACCAATATTTTGAATTTCTCTCTCACTAAGTCATATGCTCTTTTGATAGAGATACAGTCATCAAGTCGATAGCCAAATGATAATTTGTCAGGAGCTGCATAATCTTTCCATGGAATGGACAGTTTTTTTTTTTTTGATAATATAACCATGGTTGTGCTTCAAAAATAGCTTTCATAGAATATTTAACTCACCAATATATCTGGCTGGGGGACCAATAACAAGAAACTATTGGCTGAAACGTCATACAGTTGATTACGTTACCATATAATAATCTGTTAATACTTGGTTTAAGAGCAAATATCAATTATAGACACCAGGAGCTTTAATATAACAACACAAGCCTGTTGACACTACCACTTAATCCACTTGGTGAGAACAGCTTGTTGTATGCATTAATTAAATGTTTGTCCATATATATTTGAGTACATATCACATGAGATCATAGCCATTGGCGCAGTAGTCTTGACATAAAATACAGAGCCAGTATCCTCCAACATCTGAGCAATGACTGATATTTCATCCGTAGCGTTTGGGGTAAAAAACCAGAGCTAATAGTTACACCAGATTTAATACCTTGTGAATTGACCTGATACCCTAATGAGATTGGTTTTCTATGTAATGGACCCTTTATCTTTCCAATTTCATTGTAATATTGATCCAACTCTTTAGCTCTTTTTAATGCCCTGCCAAAGAATAATTAGAAGCAGCAATTCAGCATCTGATGCACTAAAGCAGCTCAATGACAATATGACTTTGTGATTTCATATGAAGTCGACTGTTCCGATCCAATCTTGAATTACAATAGCATCAACGATAAATGTCATTCAATCCTCATGATTTGATAGTATTGTAATCAAATATTTGACTGTGTTTAGATTTAAAATATCTGAAGCCTATACCATCCAATATTTTGGGATATGGTTGTACTTTGGGATCCTTTTTAATTTTTATTCTTGACACCTTCATGCTTTGTCATTTTTTTTATTATTATGATGAAATTGTATATTATAACAAATGCTGAAGATGAAAGGACATTCACTTCTATTCTTATTCAGTGCTAGATTTAATAAGATTTTCGCAATTAATACAAAAAGTTTCACCAATAATACGTATTAACAAGCTGACTGTTTAGATGTAATCTAAGAGTTGGGAAAAGCTTAGAAAGAGAAGCTAATTGTTCGTTTCGTCTTCTATTTTACGGGTTAAATGAGGTGTTTTCAATTACGCAAAAGATGACGACTTCATTAGATAGCTATGTACTATCTGGGCCTTCACGAAATCAGAAATCAGTTCGAAGAGAAGCGTTATGAATTAATTTAATTCATCTTTTATAATCATGATAATGGTCAAACATTTTATGACCATGCTGAAGATGCCTCAAGGAGTAGAATCACTTCTCTTAAAGTTCTCATTAACTTATCCACATTAGCTGCGGATCATAATTTTTAACTTTTACTAAATAGTTAAAACTTCTTTTTGAGCTACTTCTACAAACAAGTAAATTCTGATACCTACTCTAGTAGTTATGCAAAAACACAATATATTAAATCAAAATGCAAAATAATGGTTCTCCGCACGTCCATCCTCTTGTTTTAAATAAAGGATAAACTAGCAAATATCACAACGATAATAGCAAAATCAAAGACTACCATGAAGCCTAGCTCCTGGTATTTAACTAAAAGTTTAAGCTTATCAACATAATGAGTTAAATGAGCAGGAATTAAACCTTGTGGAATATAATTTAACAGTTTTAGAATAATTGAGTCGTAATTATAATGTTCAGTTTTAACATTATTCAAATGATAAAAGTAATATGAAGTAGTCAATGCTTCAAACGTACACATGATTTTGACTAATATTGATGAATCATAAACTCTTATCGTTTGGACCGATTCAATGACTTCATGCTTTTGGCATAAACAGTAAACAGAAATAATGGAAATAAAAATGAATTTGAATAATAGAAAATATGCCTTAAACTTAGCGTTCTTAGCTTTATTATATTCAACTAATTCAGTTTGATACGCTGTTTCTTCTTCATCAACTTGTGAATATAAATGGCCGCTCTCAAAACTTGAGAGACCAGTAAAAGCTCCTATACCCGATTCTAAAGGATTGCCGCCACCCAGCATCTGCTTAAAGAAATCCACTTGATCCAGAGGAGAATCACCTGATGCAGCGCCATTATGCTGATGTTGTGGAGAGCTCATGATACTATTCAATAATTCTTCTAATTCCTCTTGTTCTCTTTCCTTTTGTGTCTTTTCTATCTCATGGACTTTTTCAAGTTCATCAATGTTTACAATACATGGATCAGCATGAGGATCAGTGCTCTTGGCGATAGAATCACCTATACTTCCTATCTTTCTCGAAGAAGTATCAGAGTCAGAAGCAGTATATGTAGCTGAAGTAGCTGTAAAATTATTAGTAGCTGGTGCTGATTCTTTCTGCTCAATATCTTTCAACCCTGATCGATCACCAGTGATTTGAGCTAATCTTGAACCAGAGCTCTTCATTTTGGCAGCACGTTTTTCACGTAAAGCCTTTCTCTTTTCAGCGTCAGTTAATGCCATCTTACTATATTCAATTTATCTTGTTTAGGAATAACCTATCATTCAAGTGCCTTAAATATCTTATACCTTGATCAACTTGAATCTAAAAGTATGCTGCGAATGGCAAGTTGTCCAAAGTTTTCAAAAAGTGAAAAAAAAAAAAAAACTATTGACACGCGAAAAATAAAGAAGCATTGACAGAATTGTGGTGCTAACCAAAAAATAGAATAGTATATATGTGGTAAGTGCAATTAGTAGTAAACTTACATATTACTACAATTTTTACCTACTTTATCTTATGAATTAAAACATAATTGACATATATTCTAACGTATTTGAAACTTGTAGAAGAGTTGTAAACATGTCTTATAATTCATTCTCACCATATCCGGTATATGCCTTTTACACTTTAGAATGTCATCTATTAGGTAAAAAGACTTTATTATCATTGCATGATATTAAGGAAAAATTACATATTGATCCTCATAGAGAGGAAGATTCACCGTTATTCATTACATGGAATAAATATGATGCCAACACTCATGGAAAGGGGAGATTACGAGGCTGTATTGGCACTTTTTCTCCAATGAATTTAGATCGTGGTATTGCAGAATATTCACTGATTGCTGCCTTAGAAGATACACGTTTTCGCCCAATTAATATCAAAGAATTTGATTCTTTATCAGTTAGTGTTACAATTTTGAAGAATTTTGTTAAATGTAAGGATAAATATGACTGGAAGTTAGGAAAAAATGGAATCAGGATTAAATTCACCAATGGAGGTAGACGTTATAATGCTACTTACTTACCAGAAGTTGCCATTGAACAAGGTTGGGATAAAGATGAAACTCTCGAAAGTTTGATTGAAAAGGCTGGATTTTATCATGGATCTGATGAACTGGATTGGAATAAAGTTGAAGTTGAAAAGTATGAAGGTCAAAAATCATCAATTACCGCTGATGAGTATAAATCTATTTCAGATAACAGTTTTGAACTAAGTAAGAGTTATCATTCGACTACAACTCAACGCCAAATTTAACTATTTAGATGTATGGATAAAGTTACGAGGTATACAAGCAGTTCAATGATAATAGCGTATATAAGGTATGCAAACATAATGTTGTGTAAATGAATAAATAAAGATCGAGTGAAACAAATAAAATCAATTTTTTGGCCTATTAAATTCCAATTGCTTGAATTCTTTACCTAATCTTCTCTTTCTCTTTCTTTCAATAACTTTATCTCTTTGCGAAGCCTTCATAGTTTCGAACTTATGTTTTTGAATAATTTTTCTCTTTTCGCTACTTTTTAAAAAATATTTATTTTCACCTTTGTTTTGATCTCTATATTGTTTTATGATATCAGCTTCCAAATCCTTATTCTTTAGAGTATCTAGTCTTGATTGTAAAGATTTTTGTTGATATTGTATATCCTCTATTTCTCTTTGAGATAATTTGCTCTTTGATTTTGGATCCTTTAATACCTTATTTAGTTCATTGATTTCATTCTGTCTGTATTCATCCAAAAATTTATAATCTTTTCGGATTTTATTAGTATCAGCTTTACCAAAAGCTGAATCGAATCTAATATCAGTATATAATGAACTTTTCTTATCAGATTTCAAGCCTGGTATTTCTCTAATTTTTGGAACTTTTCTTTTAGATGATTGTTCGGATGGAGCATGTTTATGTTTAATATTATCTCTGCTATTGTTCTTACTATGATTTAGAGTATCAAATAAACCATCATCATCAGAATCATCAGGAAAGCTTTCTTCTTTATATCTAGATTCGCTTGGATTTGTATTTGTTCTTGTTCTTGCTATTATTTTTGAGCCTGATGATAGTATCATTTTTTTATCAAACTTTTTGGCCTTTGTGTCTTCCTCATCTAATTTATCCTGCGCAGTCTTCAGAGCACCGAACGAAATGGTATGGAATTCATTATCACTTTCAGCCTCTGAATCTATTTGTTCTCTTCTCAGAAGCTCGGCCATATCATTATCATCATTATACAAATCTGGGCCTATGTGTTTTACCATCTTTTATCGTTATTGTTAAAATAGTTAGTTTACTGCTGCTATTGAAGTGAAGTTGTATGCGCCAAAAATTTTTCTTAATTCTTCAAAAGACTTGATTATTAAGGATATTACGTAATCTCATCATACTACTTAGTTTTTATTGATAAGAACCGTTACATGTGTTATAAATGTATAATAAGAGATAGAGATGATGGACAATAGTGTTGATTAGTATACACTTGTAAATTGTAAAATGATATACACAGTTTATGGGATCAAACAAGTTATTGTTTGTGATTTTCCAATTATGAAGCCACATCCGCATTTTTTTCCAAAAATGGAAAAAATTTATATGATAAATGATGAGTAATTACTAAGTACTTCTATTAGTATTATATATTAATAATGTATATTGACTCACTCCAATTTTTTTTTGAAAGTATTCATAACTTCTCAGTAATATAAAAAGATAATGTTCACAGGAATAGTTGAACATGTTGGTATAGTAAGCGAATATAATGAACTGGATGCTAGTGTGAGTGGTGGTAATGGTGTATCAATGACCATAAATAATGCTAGTGCCATATTAGATGATTGTCATATTGGTGATTCAATATCAATTAATGGTACATGCCTTACAGTGACTGAATTTGATAAGGATAGCTTCAAAGTCGGTATGATCCCAGAAACATTGAGAAGAACTAATCTTGGCTTATTGAGCAAAGGTAGTAAAGTTAACCTGGAAAGAGCTGTTGGTGGTAATGTCAGATTTGGCGGTCATTATGTTCAAGGGCATATTGATACTGTTGCTAGTATTGTTTCAATTGTTCCTGATCATAATGCATTGGATTTTGAATTCAAGTTGAGAGATAGGGATTATATCTATTATATCGTTGAAAAGGGATTTATTGCAGTGGATGGCGTTTCATTGACTGTGACAAAAGTGAATTATGATGAAACGACATTCTGTATTTCAATGATTAAGCATACTCAAGATGTTGTTATTAATGCATCAAAACAAGTTGGTGATACAGTTAATATTGAAGTTGATTTAACAGGGAAGTTAATCGAGAAACAAGTCGAAAATCAATTACAAAATCAATTTGAGAATGAAGATTCTGCATTAGTCGCTTTGGTCAATCGTATCATTGAAAAGAAGTTAGATGTAATAAATAACAATATATAATAAAGTCAAAAGATGTTATAAGGCTTCATAAAAACTTTTATTTTTTATTTTTATTATAAGTAATAAACTATAAATTTACAAGTATAGAGAATGGATGTTGTATTTAATTATAAAGTTAGAATCAGAACTAAAAAAGAATGATATTTATTTACATGATTGTAGTAATTTATTATATTATATTGAATTCATCTGTTGAATTGGATATGGAATAAGTACTGTTAGCAACTAGAAGTTCTCTGCGCCATTTTATTTAATTTTGATTGGGCGTTTAAGTAATAATTATTATTTCTTTTCAGTCTCATGCTCACTTTCATCAGCATTAGTTTTCTTTTCAACTTGTGTAGATTTATCTAATTTTGGTTGTTCATGTTCAAGCCAATCAGCAATAGAACCAACATAATTACCTAGTTTTTTATAACCAAAGATTTGAGCCAACTCAGCAGCAGCAGTTGATCTAGCACCTCTTGCACATAAAAAGATCAATTCCTTAGTTTCTTTATCAGGTTTTTCAAATTTAAAAATAGTTTTGAATTCTTCTGGAGATAAGTCAAGTGCACCAGGAGTAGTCTTGTATGGAATATTTACAGAGTTTGGAATTGAATATTGAGAAAACTCTTCAGGTTCTCTCACGTCAACCAACATCTTTTCTGGATCAGGATTTTCTGATAAACTTTTAATCTCCTTATACGTATAAATTTTAGCAATTGGTTCTTCAGAGGTAGTTTTTATAGTAGTAACTTCTTCCTCTTTAACTGGTGAAGTATCTTTCTTGGAATCAGAGCCATTTGGTGATTGTGTAGTAGATGATGAATTGAATCTCTTAAATTGTACATTATAAGATGGTAAACTAGTTGTAATAGTAGCTGATCTTGAATTTAAATTTAGGGATTTGATAGCAGATGAAGATAAAGACCCCATTGAATTGAAGGCTATCTTTGATACTAGTCTAGAGGAAAATCGAGTCAACGATCCTTTGATTAGAGAGGTCATTGTAGAGTATATACTTGGAGATATTGATGTACTTGAACGTAGGTTTAGTCTTTCAAAATTAGCTTATCCATTAGCAATATTTCCTCCCTTAAAAATCTTTCTATTTAGTTTGACAATATGCGCACCGAGCGCTCTTTAAGATTTTTACCCGGACTTTATTTTATTTCCCCTTTAAGCTTTACAACGTCTTTGAGAGCCTTCCTCAACTTATTACCGAGTTAGGAAGTCTAGAAAGTTGCACCAATCAAACTGATTTTTAAATCAAACACCAAAAAACTGGAAAGGAAAAAAAAACTTACATATAAACTTCTTCCAGTTTTATCTTTTAGTTTTGTCCTCCCAATCTTGATATCTTTCAAAATTAAAGTCTTTTTTTAGTTATTGTTCATAGTTTCAAATGTTTTCAACTCCTTCAAGATCTTTTTCCAAATCAATGGTTAGAATGAGTGCCCATAGTGGTGGCTTTGGTCAATGGGCTGGTTACTTTGTTGGTATCACTATTTTATTTGCTGGTGCTGCAGGTGTCTTGTACAAGATGAATGAGACCAATGGTATTAAGACCTCTTTCAAGAAGTTAAAAGAAAACGTTGCCACAAATGTTCCAACCAACCCAGGTGATCATTAAACTTTTCCAGCAACAAACATAAATCAATATTCGCTCTCATCAAAATTCTTCAATCTATCCTGCGAAGGATAGAAAAAAGGTACACCATATATTTATAACTTATTATTGTCACTATAACTACTATTACCACTACCACCATCATCACCGCTTCTTCTTCTTCTTCTTCTTCTACTACTACTACTACTACTACTACTACTACTACTACTACTACTACTACTATTATTATTATTATTATTATTATTATTTTATCATCATTATTATTATTGAATATTATATAAGACGCTACTTTTCATAAATCTATTGTCTGAAGTAAATCACTGTTAGTCTTTTGTAGATCAATAGTTAGTCAAAGTTCTTGAATAGGGAAGTCCCCAGCTTAATATGCAAGGTACTGTGCTCTTATCTATTTTCTAAATGGCGTGAACTGTTCTAGAAACACTTGATGCTTATCTAGATTTATATTCCGCATTATATTATCTATACAAATTGTCCATACCAACATTTGACATCTGATCATGTTACTTTGTAGATAGTGATGTTCTAGCTATTTCAGTCGTTCCATTTTTTTCGCGATTATATAATCTTCAAAATTGAAATCGACCATCCTGCTAAAAAAGAAAAAAAATGCTCAGTATTTCACTGTCATGAATAAATAGCTTAGTGTATATTGTTGAAGAAATCTAAAAAAAAAGAAGATACCAGTAGTAGTTACACTATTCAAATAACATAAAGAATATTGATTACAGGCTAAGACTTGAGATAAAAAGACCGCATAATTGGATCAACAATTTTGAATAAAGCAGATAAATAGATAAGTCATCATTTTTGTTGTAGATGTCTCAGAGCTAGAAAATTTCCGCCCATAAAAAGATTGATGTATTTGCCAAGGTTAGCTGGGAGTTTCAATATAAACAGTGCAAAAGTGATTTGACAACTGACTCATACCAGTTACTCACTCTTTGTAAAATATTATAAATGATATATTAATGATTGAAATTTATACTAGTATGACATACTACTAATCATAAGAGTCTTTCTAATTTAAAAGTCCCATATATTCATATATTTTCATTATCACCTTGTTTAATAAGAAATATGCAGTAATACTTTCATATATATTTCGCACAGTATAATAAAAGAGGTATATTAATCCTCTATGTAGTACTTGAGCCTTCATGTTTTTATCATATTATTGAGAGGGGTAGATCAATTCGAGGGTCACATTTTGAAGGAGAGTAGATATGCAATAATTAGTCAATTTTCTTATGTATTGATCTTGATATGAAATAGAACTTCTGATCCATAAGATACAAACTATAAATTCTGGATAGCAATAATGTAATAATTTAAATATCCATGCTACTATAATACTTATTATATAGCTGAATAAATCAGATTATTGTAAATATAAACCATATTTTTGGTCACTTTGAAGGTCTAGGAATTTCCAATTACCTCTTACAAATGATGAGATAATTATTTATCAATTAGGTCAAAGAACATTATAATTGTCATAATATCATTCAATGGAAAACTCGCAGGACATATATCCACATTCAAACTATTATTAGTTTTCAATATTGCTGAAACAAATTAAAACAATTATACGAAACAAAATTATATATAGTGTGTTCCTGTTAAAAAGATTATTATTGAGTATTCTTTGATAACACCAACAATGTTTATATTATGGACGAATATTCTAATTGTTAGCCATTTCAAGATTACAACATTTTTTATAGCCTATTAAATGTTCAATTTATGTAGCTGTTGAAAATTTAGAACTTGAACAACTATTGATCAATATATTTTCAGGCACTCCATACCCAGTGTCATTCCAAGTTGTAATATTATTATTCTCATAAGCCTTTAAATGAGATTGAATGTAATCATAAGTAGGATAATCAGGTGGATCACAAGTAAGACTGATGTTACCTGCAGGTTGATAGATCCTTACATAATCGATCTGCATAATGGCTGGAAATTTAATCGATGCCCAATCAATATATGCCCAACTGTTGGAGACACCTAGATTTAATATCATTGACATTGGTTCCTTCGATATTCTTCTCCAACCAATGTTCCCATCTGGATGTAATGCCATTGCATTTAAGGTCCATGTTGGGTTATCACCAACGAACCATCTAATATAACCAGAATCATCGTCATTTAAATATTCCATGGAATATTTCTGATAATGACGATCACCTTCTCCTAGCTCATACCAAGATGTGTTCAAAGTAGTAACAGCTGATATAGCTTCTTGGAAAGGACCACCAGCGTAAGTGTTCATACTAGTTGTCGAACTATTATGAATTTCAATAAAATCATAATCTGGCATGTACCAAATATCAAATGGAGCAATTTGAAAAGATTGTGATGCAAGGCCTACTTTCAATGTTGTATCAACTTCCCCTTCTAATAGATCAATTTCCGGTGCCCCTCTTGCTGTACCTTGATTTGGATGATCTTCATCATCACAAGTACACTTATTTAACCTTTGGCCCAATAGATAATTTATACCATCTGGTGATGATTGATTAGCAGTAATACCAGCATCACATTCATCGTAAGAATAGGGCCAAACACCATCAGTGGTAGCTAGATATCCTGGTCTTCCCAAATTACCCATTGTCCAAATTCCAGGCCAAAGACCTGTTATATTACCAAAATTAGGTAGTTTACAACTTACCTCCATTATACCTTGAGTAAAACACATTTTATTCCAACTTTGTAACATACCTGATCTATAAAACAGATCATGGTTCTTGAATGCATCCATTCTTAATTCTAATGTACCTTCCACTGTGGTAACTGCGTCTGGAGAATACCATTCTAAGTCTTTTGTTGCAGCATAATTAAAATCAGGAGCAGTCCAAAATTGATCATCACCATCATAAAATGTACGACCTTCAGCGTTAAATTCATCAGAAAAGACCAATTCCCAAGCATCTCCACTTTTTGAGATTCTACTAAGTGCACCAGATGGAGTATCTGGATCAACTAGGTTATCTCTAGCAGCTTTAAGAATTGGATATGAATAATAAGATAATTCTTCATAAACCGTAATGACTATACCTGATTTAGATTGATGATGAGCAGTGACATCTGTATATGTAACTGAAGGAAGTATAACAAATACAGCAATTGCAGCAAGTAATAAGAAGAGTATTCCTAACCAAGCACCTGCAGACCGTCTATCAAGATGTTTTATATCATTGATGAATTTATGCTTATCTAAATAAGCATCTTCAATTGGATTTGGGTTATGTAAATAATCATCATCTTCTTTTTCATCAATAAGCAATGGGAATGAACTTGCTGGATAACCACCAAAGGGACTAAAATCATCATTATAATGATAATCATTATTATATTGATTTGAAAAGTCTGAAGAATGTGTGAAAACAGAAGAGGTATTATTATTTCTATTCAACTTATTTGTACTATTAGAGTTATGATATACTGATGAGTTCAATGATTGCATAGAGTTTATTCTTGAATTTGCCAAAGTTGGGTATCTATCAAACTCCTGTGGAG
>JAJMFI010000265.1:0-15211 GCA_030574595.1 Ruyongia chambardii
TTATAACCACATTACCTGTAGTACTATTAACTGGTAATTTTCTTTGAATAAAATTTGTTAATCTATTCTGTACCCCATAGTATGATGCCCTTTCAGCAAATTCAATTAAACAGATCAAATATGACCAAAGCTCTGGAGAACCTCTGATTTTCCTAAGAGAAGCATAATCTTGGATTGTTGGTTCAGGAAAAGAGGTACTATCTTCTTCAAATAATTCTATATCAAGAAGTTCAACATCATTAATTCTTGCTTTGAGAACAATTCTATCTTTGATAAAATCTGAGAGGTATGCTATAGCTTCATACGCAGCGGTTAATATATTGAAATTTCTAAATTTGTTATACATTTCCAGTTTAAAATGGTCTGATATTAAAACTTACTCATTATCAGCTGTCTTTCTTGGTCTCAAGATATAATTAAGTACAGTGGAGATTATGAAATACACTCATAAGTTGTAAAAAGTGGGTTCTCATGATATTATATAGTTATCATGAGACATGCTCTGAATGTAAAAGTAGTTTCTCAAATAATTTGTTTATTTCCAACAATTTTGATTGGCTAATAACTATTCGATAACAGATACCAATTGACATCTCTTTCAGTAATCAATAAAATTATACCAAAAATTTCATAATTAATTTAAACTTTTTGATCAATTTCAAAATAATTGAAATTTATAAACATAATTTTTGATATCCGCACACGACAATTATTTGTTAAACACAATATTATTTTTATTAGTCAAATAAACATTCATTATACCCATGCAGGAACTGTTGTATTTCTAATTATCTTTTTGAAAGTTTGAAGCTCGAACTAACCTTAGTCATCTTTTAAGATGGAATATTCACTTGTCTTACAATCCCTTTCTGTACATCTCTTCTTATTAAAATAATTATAAATGTAGTGTGACAATTGAAGATTTGACAACCATTCCCAACAACTATATAGATGTTTTTGGAGATATAAGATAGGTTAAGGAATTTTATTGCAAAAGATGGTCATCTTCTTTCAAAAATAAGTTGATAGACGATATTGGTTATCAGTAAAGGAAAAGTACGGAATTTTATATTATACATCAACCTTTAATTCTCTTACTCTTAAACAACATATATTGCAACACCTACAAATTTAACTAGAGCTCATTTGAGGTAAATGAAATCTACTAATAGTTGTTGGTTGTATTGTAAAAGTAATTCAAACCTACTTTTTATCGTGACAAGATATTTTTAATGATTATTCTTTCATTCAGTTTCGAGCTCAATACACGATACCAAATGATATGATGTTCTGTCTTGAGGTTCGTATTATTTCATTCAGTGTTCATGTAGTTCATATATTTACTGTTAAGCTTTTCTTAGTCTTCTATTAGCAAACGCTACAACTTGTGAATTACCTTCTCTTGTAACGAAGAACTTTCTTTTATTATTATCGTGCCATATTAAAACTCCAATTTCATCAGCATATTTCTGTAATACTTGATATTCATCATCATTTGCAAAGTCAGTAAATAAATAACCATTAAACGACAAAATTCTATCCAATTCTAATTGCCATAATTTAATCTGATCCACAATAGTTGGTTGTAATATATGTAAGCTCTCTTTTGTGTTATTGTCATATTCTACTTTTTTACCTGAAGGCTCTTCAGCTGCTCTGGTTAGCTGTGGATGTGCATGAGTTTCTAAATATGATATGATTTGTTCGGCTGTTATTCCATTACGCAAGGCTTTTCTTATTGACTCTCTTGTGATCTGTCCTGTCACCAAATTGGCAAATCTTGCCTTTAAATGAACAAATAAATTTAAAATAGCAATTTGTAATGGTGAATTTGTATAGGCATACAATTTGAAATTAGTTTCAATAATGATTGTACCTGAATTTTCAATTTCTGTTGGAAAATGTGTGTTCTTTTTAGCTTGCTCTATTACTTTATTCATGGCAGTTGATGCTGTTCTTAATGTTGTAGCATCAGAAGTTAAAGTAGTTGCTAGTCTTGTTGGATAAAATCTTTCAGATGTGCTTTCCTTTTGATATATTAGACCATAGTCTCTCAAATCTTCCAGCATGTTTATTTGTGTGTCACTTAGGGATGATAATGAATAATCTTCGCCTAATTCCAATGACCCTAATAGAAAAATAAAATTTAGGACATCAACTGGATCCATTTGTAGAGTTTCAGTCATTCTTAAATATTGTAGAATAAAGGTCCATAATTGTGCATTGACATCTTGTAGCAGAAATTGAAATCCATCATTTGTAATAGTCATACTTTGTGCTGTTTTACCTTCCATTAAGCCGCTATGTTTCAGTAGACTTAATACACCAGCACTTGGTAATTCTTCCAGTTCAGTACCAACCATAAAATGTAGAATAGTCTCCCATTTATTAGCAGCATATTGATCTAGAAATTCTATAGAGGCTTTACTTGTATCCTTTGCCTCTGAAATTACATCAAGCGTGCTGGTATCTTCATTACCTGATAGCACATTACTGAAACTTTTTCTAAATACAGGATTCAAAATAGCGATACCATTAGCTTCTTTTAATAAATGTAACCCCTTAATCGACCTTATTGCCTCTATAAACTCTAATTTACCACTTGGCTTTACCCAATTGCTGAAATCCTTCACCGGTACTGGTTTTTCATTAAATATCATTGACATCACAAAGAATTTGGCTAGATTTGGTAATAATCTATAGACTGCCAAACAAGTAGCTGAAGATTGGTACAACTTGGTTTGTACTGACTCAGGAAGATCCTCCATATAGTCATTTACTGTTGATTTGAATATATTGGATGACATGTTAAGTTTTGTTTCTTTGTACCAATTATATTGCTTTCAGTGCCCTCAATATGATGTACTAAAGCAGCTCTTCATAATTGATTATAGCAGAACAGTCTTAATCAAAATCAGGGTAATCTCTTCTTACGCCAGGATTCCTGTTTTAGGATATTACGCCATAAATATTTTCACGCCAAATTTGAAGAAATAAAAAAATTAATGATGATATATTTGTAATGCTTAACTACTATTTGGTTGGTTCAAGCAAGCTTTAATACCTCTCATATTCCCCATTATAACATTACAAATGCCACCAAAGAGAAAATCCAGCTCTTTGAAGTATGACCATTCAGATGTTATCGAAGATGAATCTTTCAATGATCTACTGAAGCCTGTTTACAAAGGTAAACAGTTGACAGATGAGATCAATACTGCTGAAGATAAATGGAATCTTCTGCCAGCTTTCTTGAAGGTTAAAGGTTTAGTCAAACAACATTTGGATTCATTCAACTATTTCGTTGATGTTGATCTGAAAAAGATTATTCAGGCTAATGAAGTTGTTTTGAGTGATGTTGATCCTGAATTTTATTTGAAATATTTGGATATCAGAGTAGGTTGTAAAACAAAAGATCTGATTTTATCACCACATGAATGTCGTTTAAGAGACTTAACGTATTCTGTACCAATTTATGTTGATGTTGAATATACTAGAGGACGTAAAATTGTCTACAATAGAAACATCGAAATAGGTAGAATGCCAATTATGTTAAGATCAAATAAATGTACATTAAATGGGGCATCAGATGCCAGAATGGCTAGTTTGAATGAATGCCCACTAGATCCAGGTGGGTATTTCATTGTCAATGGTACTGAAAAGGTTATATTAGTTCAAGAACAATTGAGTAAGAATCGTATTATTGTGGAAGCTGATGAAAAGAAAGGTATAGTTCAAGCTTCTGTTACCTCCTCTACTCATGAAAGAAAATCTAAGACTTACGTTGTCACTAAAAAGGATAAAATATATTTAAAACATAACTCTATCAGTGAAGAAGTTCCAATTGTTGTTGTATTGAAAGCTGCTGGTGTTATCTCGGACCTAGAGATCATGCAATTAGTCGCTGGTGATGATCAAGTTTATCAAGATCTATTCATCATCAATTTTGAAGAATGTGCCAAGTTGGGCATTTATACTCAACAACAAGCGTTAGAATATATCGGTGCAAAAGTTAAAACAATGAGAAAGGCCAAATTAACTACTCTGCAAGAAGGTACAGAAGCTATAGCTACTACCATAATTGCTCATTTAACAGTCAATGACTTAGACTTTAGAGAAAAGGCCTTATATATTGCCATGATGACACGTAGAGTAATCATGGCCATGCATAATCCAAAGATGGTTGATGATAGAGACTACGTTGGTAATAAACGTTTAGAATTGGCTGGTCAACTGATGTCATTGTTATTCGAAGATTTGTTTAAAAAGTTCAACACAGACTTCAAAGCTAATATTGATAAGATTTTGAAAAAACCAAACAGAGCCACTGAATATGATGCTTTATTAAGTATTAATATTCATTCAAATAACATCACAACAGGTTTAAATAGAGCTATATCAACGGGTAATTGGTCCCTGAAAAGATTTAAGATGGAAAGAGCTGGTGTTACACATGTACTGAGTAGGTTGAGTTATATCTCAGCGTTGGGTATGATGACCAGAATTTCATCCCAATTTGAAAAATCACGTAAGGTTTCAGGTCCAAGAGCTTTACAGCCTTCCCAATTTGGTATGTTATGTACGTCAGATACTCCAGAAGGTGAAGCATGTGGTTTAGTGAAAAATTTAGCCTTGATGACGCATATTACCACTGATGATGAAGAATTACCAATCAAAAAGCTATGTTACCTAATCGGTATTGAGGATATATCGGTCATTAGTAGTGCTTCGTTGCATTCAAGCTTTGGTGTTTACCTAAATGGTACCATTATAGGTACCACAAGATTCCCATCTAAGTTTGTTTCGTTATTTAGAGGCTTGAGACGTACTGGGAAAGTCTCAGAATTCATTTCAATCTATACAAATTTACATCAAAAGGCAGTGCATATTGCAACTGATGGTGGTAGAATTTGTAGACCATTGATTATCGTAACAAATGGAGAACCTAAGGTTGAAGCCAAACATCTGTTACAACTTAAGGAAGGAAAAATGCAATTTGATGATTTTCTAAAGCAAGGTCTTGTTGAATATTTGGATGTAAATGAAGAAAATGATTGTTTTATTGCTCTATATGAAGTTGATTTGAGTCCTCAGATTACACATTTAGAAATTGAACCTTTCACTGTTTTAGGTGCTGTCGCTGGATTAATTCCTTATCCACATCACAACCAATCTCCAAGAAATACATATCAATGTGCGATGGGTAAACAAGCTATTGGTGCTATCGCATATAATCAGTTCAAACGTATTGATACATTGTTGTATTTGATGGTCTATCCACAGCAGCCTATGGTCAAGACAAAGACAATTGAACTTATTGATTACGACAAGTTACCAGCCGGCCAAAATGCCACCGTTGCTGTGATGTCTTATTCAGGTTATGATATAGAAGATGCGTTGGTCTTAAACAAATCCTCTATTGATAGGGGGTTTGGTAGATGTCAAGTCCTAAGAAAGAATACAACAGTGTTAAAGAGATATCCTAATCACACAAAGGATATAGTTGCTGGTATGAGGGTAGATGAAGATGATAAGCCAATTTTCCAACATGAATCTCTAGGTCCAGATGGTTTAGGTGAAGTAGGTACTAGACTTGAGAGTGGACAAGTTTATATCAACAAGTGCGTTCCAACAAATGCTACGGATACCATGATGACATCGTCCACTACAGAACATAGGGAAACGCCAGTTTTTTACAAAGCTCCAGAACCAAGTTATATTGATCAAGTTATGATGTCTGTTTCTGACAATGATCAAGCCTTGATCAAAGTCTTGTTAAGACAGACTAGAAGACCTGAATTAGGTGATAAGTTTTCATCCAGACATGGTCAGAAAGGTGTTTGTGGTATCATAGTCCAGCAAGAAGATTTACCATTCAACGATGACGGTATTTCACCAGATATTATTATGAATCCACATGGTTTCCCATCTCGTATGACTGTAGGGAAAATGATTGAATTGATTAGTGGTAAGGCAGGCGTTCTTAACGGTACTTTAGAATATGGAACATGTTTTGGTGGTTCTAAACTAGAAGATATGTCTAAGATCTTAGTTGATAAGGGGTTCAACTATTCGGGTAAAGATATGTTGTATTCAGGTATAACTGGTGAATGTCTGCAAGCATATATTTTCTTTGGTCCTATTTATTATCAAAAATTGAAACATATGGTTTTAGATAAAATGCATGCCAGAGCTAGAGGTCCAAGAGCTGTTTTGACTAGACAACCAACCGAAGGTAGATCTAGAGATGGTGGTTTGAGACTGGGTGAAATGGAAAGAGATTGTGTCATTGCCTATGGTGCATCCCAGTTATTGTTGGAAAGATTGATGTTATCATCCGATGCTTTTGATGTTGATGTTTGTGACAAGTGTGGTTTAATGGGATACAATAGTTGGTGTACTACTTGTAAAAGTTCTGAGAATGTTATCAAAATGAAAATCCCATACGCTGCTAAATTACTATTTCAAGAATTACTATCCATGAATATTGCTCCTAGATTAAGATTGGGAGATGTATTCCAATAAAAGTTTTATTAGCCTCTAGTAATTTAGAGGTATGCTTGTTTAACCAAACAAGTATTTTGCATTTTTTACTCTAAAAGTAACTATTAATATAGAGAGATTATTTAATTGAATAACAATGTAGTGACTTTCAAGAAAACTTTTGGAAACTAGTTTTTATTGATCTGTGGGAAATACTAAACCAAAATCGAAACGTAACTTTTTGTATAGATCTTTCATGGTAAATTCATCTAAATTCTCATCTTTGGAATCTTCTTCATCATCATCCTCTATCATAGTTCTTTCTGCTTCTTCTATAGCTTTCTGTGCTTCATTTTCCAAATTATTTATGACGTTTTCCTGCTCCTCTTCATTTAATGCATGAAACTCTTCAGAATTAGATATTTCTGATATTTTATCCTGAAATGAGTTGTCGATAGTATATTCTAGTTTGTCTTTTAATTTTTCTCTTTCTCTTCTTTTGAATTCCTGTTTACCACCAGCTCTATTGATCTTGATAATAGCTTCATTCAAGAGGTAATTAGAAGTTTTTTGAGCAGCGTTCCTCCATTTTTCTGTTAATTTCTTATTTTCTTCGATTTCATTTTTGAGAAGAATTTGTTTAGCCCTCTTAAGCGTGTTTAATCGCTTTTGAGACTTTCTGATTTCCAGATCAAGGTAAGTTTCTTTCGATCGAAGCTCACGTACCAGTCTTTTCTGATCTACTGGTAAATCAATCACTGTTGATTTAGTGGGTGTTGATTCATCGATTATATCATGATTTATAGGTTTTGAAAGATTGATCAACTTATATGATTTACTTTTTGAAGGTGGTGTTAATGTTGGCTTTGAAATGTCTGATAATGATGTAACTCTCACAGATGTTATTGACATTTCTGTTGGTTTTGAAGGTATAGCAGTACTATAATCCTGTAATTTGTCCTCTTGGGAAACCAATTGAAGTCTCCTCTTCTTTTCCATGAGAATAGAACGTCCATCAACAGGTGGCAGCTCTGTTGTCATAGAATGTTTTGATGTTATTGTGGTTAAATCAGAATCTCCAGTTGCTAGAAAAGCATTAGTATCCTTGAATTCAATCTCTGAGTCAGCAGTTTCAGCCATTGTATTCAATATCTGCACTAATGTTCAATTAAGAGTGAAGTAAATACGGCGGTTAATAACTATGTTAGAATGTTGATATTTTTACTTCAACATTATTGAAGTGATTTGACTTAGCATTCTTGTTTTTTTTTTATTATTGATTGTGGAGAAAATGTATACATAGAAATTTAAAAAAAGAATCGCTTTTCGGCCTGTGGGCTGGGAAGCTCTCGCTAGAACAATAGAATAATCCATGAATTTAAAATTTTGGGAGAAAAAGTTTTGAATAAAGTAAAAATCTTAAAAACTAGGCTCAAAATAAGTATATACTAAGGTTTTGACATACCTTTTATTGATCCTTTTTCAAATTTTATAAACTATCTATGATATCATGATTTTGATATATACATAAATTTCAAATATAATTTGTCAGGTAATTATTTAAAATTATAAAAAATATTAAATTGTAACTTAACTACATTTTCTTTTTAAAAAATTACACTAAATCTCATTACATATTGTATCAAATGATATTTGTGAAAAGGTTTATAGTTATATTGGTTTGTTTGTTATGATAAATTCTAAACATCTTCAAAAATCTCACGTGACATCTGTGTCTCCGACCAGGAACCTCATCGGTCGTGTAATTACCAATTATTACCACAAAATTTTATTTCAAAAATTTTTTATTAATATCGTTTAATACCAAATAAACTGTTATTTACAAAACAATTGAAATTTAATTCAATAAAGATGGGTAAGACTTCTAAAGCTACTAAAAAATTTCAATCTAAACATTTGAAACACACCCTAGAGCACCGAAAGGAAGTAAAGAAACATAAACAATTACTTGCTAGTCACGGTCAAAAGAAGAATGGTTCAAGTGCTACAACTTCTGCTGGTGGACCATCTACTCTTGAAAAAGATAAGATCTTTGATGATATGAACGTTGAAGAATTCTTTGAAGGTGGATTTGAGGTTCCAAAGGATAAATCTAAAAAGAAAGTCAAGAAACAAGAGCCTGAAGAGGAAGAGGAATCATCTGAAGACGAAGCTGTTTTGGGACATCAAAATGATTTATCAGAGTTAGCAGAAAAAGATCCTGAATTCTTCAAGTATTTACAAGAAAATGATAAAGATTTATTAGACTTTAACCCAACGAACCCTCTAGACGCAATTAGTGATTCTGATTCTGAAGAAGAAGGAGAAAAGGACACCAAAAAAAGATCAAAAGAGAGCATTGCAGAAACGGAAAAGATTGAAGTTACCGTTAAATTAGTTAGAGATTGGAATAAAAGATTAGATTCTCCAAATGTTAAATTAATCAAGAATGTTTGTGCTGCTTTTAAAGCTGCCATTAATGTCAATAAAGAAAGTCAAGAGTATAAATACACTGTAACTGATCCAACTGCATTTAATGAACTAATTCTGTTAGGTCTAAAGAAAATTCCTGTTGCCATCCAAAAACTTGCTCCATATAAATTAGTGAAAGGTTCTAGAACTGTCCCAAGTAGTAACACAATCATAAAACAACTGAATCCAATTTTAAAGTCGCTTGCTGGTGCTCTATTGACTCTATTAAACGATATTACAAATACTGATACTGCTGTTCTAGTCTTAAAGGCAACTCAAGAGTTATTACCACTCTTTATCAGTTTTAGAAGATTACTTAAGGAGTTAATAAATTCGGTTATTAACGTTTGGTCATCCACTACGGATGTTGAAACTCAAGTTGCTGCCTTTGCATTCTTAAATAATTCATCTAAGGAATTTTCAAAATCAATCTTAGAAATTGTTCTAAAATCAACATATTCCTCATTTATTAAAAGTTGTCGTAAAACAAATATTCACAACATGCCTATGATTAACTTTCAAAAGAATTCAGCTGCCGAATTGTTTGGAGTTGATGAAACTTTATCATATCAAATTGGATTTGACTCTGTTCGTCAATTAGCTATCCATTTAAGAAATAGTATTAATAACAACAAGGATGGCTTCAAAACTATCTACAATTGGCAATATTGTCACTCTCTAGATTTCTGGTCAAGAGTTTTATCTGCTCATTGTAACCCAATCAAGGAAACCAAGAAGGAAAGTCCATTAAGAAGTTTGATTTATCCATTTGTTCAAGTTACACTTGGTGCCATTACATTGATTCCAACTGCTCAATTCTTCCCATTGAGATTCTATTTAATAAGATCATTGATTCGTTTATCACAAAATACTGGTGTATTTATTCCAATTTTCCCATTGTTACAGGAAATTTTAAACTCAACTACATTAACCAAATCACCAAAGAATGCCAACTTACCAGGTTTTGATTTTGATCACAACATCAAGGTTAATGCTGCATATTTAGGTACCAGAATTTATCAAACTGGTGTATGTGAACAATTTATTGAACTAGCTGGTGAATACTTTGTTCTATATTCAAAAAACATTTCATTCCCTGAATTAGCCACTCCAGCTACTATTTTACTACGTCGTTACATAAAGACAACTAAAAATGTAAAGTTTAGTAAACAATTAGCAAACTTGGTTGACAAATTAAACCAAAATATAACTTTCATTTCACAGAAGAGATCTAATGTCCAGTTCAGTCCAAGCGACAGATCTGAAGTCAACAAATTCTTATCTGATTTGAGTTGGGAAAAGACACCATTTGGGTCTTATATTGTTATTCAAAGGGAGGTTAAGGAAGAAAAAGTAAGAATATTAAGAGAAAGCTTACTACAAGATGAAGAAGACCGTAAGGCAAAGAAGAGCGCTAATAAGTTTGATAATGATAACGATGACGATGATGATCAAGAAGAAGAAGTTGATTCCGAAGGTGCCGATTCTGACTCTGATTCTGACTCTGAGGATATGGAAGAATCAAAATAAACGTATATGCATAGATATTTAAAAGTAATGAAAAGTATATTAGTTGGTGAATTAAAGTAAGCTATTCGTTTAGGTAGTAATTGTAGTATTTTTTTTATTACTGCCACTAGTATTTTTACAGTGTATTTACTGTGTATTGTAGTAACATTAGCTATAAAATGTTATGTTCGGATGTGTTAAGATATTTGGTGGCCAAAAACAAAATAGGCGTAGCATTACACAGTTAAAAAGAGCTATCAACAAGTTAAAAAGATAAGGAGTATATAGTGAACTAAATAAAATTTGCAAATGACCACTCAGTATAACTGCCAGAAGTGTAAACTACCCTTGAACATTGACTCAACAATAAAAAATCTAAGCAAGGCACAGTACAATTTGCTGCTGGCGGGTCGCAATGGGTTTGGAAGAGCACAGACAGATAATGTTGAATTAGGAAATGATCCATTTATTCCAAAGGATAGATTGAAGCTATTACAAGAAGTTTCACACAATCCAGAAAGCCATGAGTCCTTCAAGAAGACGAATTATGTCAATACAGACTCGTTTGTAATATTACCCCAATTCCAAGAAGAAGATGAAGACATGAATAATGATGTAGATCTTGTGCTGTCAAATAGACTAACAACATTAACGAACATCTTCAATATTTTATCATCAAAGAATCAAATAGACTATCCTGTTTGCAAAGATTGCTCTCAATTATTACTGACAGATATGAAAATACAATATGAAAAGACATCAAAAGAAAGAGATATTTATATCCAATTCTTACAAAAACTACAGAATAAGCAGGGCCCAAGTAGAGAAAAGGCTGAACAATCGATATCAGAAACAGATAAAGTCAAACAAGAAGAAGCGGATCTACTAAAGGAACTCAAACTATTGGAAAAAGAAAAAGAAGATATTGAACATCAAATAAAACAAGTTGAGAAAGAACTACAGGATATAAAGTTACAAGAGGAAAATTATTTTGATAAGGAAAATGCAATTGACCTAAAACTCAAAGCATCGCTAAATGAGAAAGATAAGCTGAAAGCTGAATACGAGTTTAACTCAGAGCAATTAATAAAGCTAAGGAAAACAAATATATACAGTGACACTTTTAACATTTCTCATGATGGACCTTTTGGAACTATCAATGGCTTGCGTTTAGGAAGCTTAGAAAGTTGCAGAGTCCCATGGCAGGAAATTAATGGTGCACTTGGAGATCTGGTGCTACTTCTAGCTACTATATCTTCAAGGTTGGGTGTAAGGTTATTAGATTATAAATTAAAGCCAATGGGATCTAATTCCAAAATCGAAAAACATGAGATTGATCCTTCCAATCCTAGCAAGTCTAAGATCACAGTTTACGAAGCGTTTTCATCTGGGGAGTATAAAATTGAAAGATTTTTCAATTCTTCAAATTTGGATAACTCCATGATTGCAATATTAGACGTTGTATCACAAATTACAAAGAGACTTAAGGAATTAGATACTAATTTGGAATTACCATATAAGATGACTAAAGATAAAATAGCAGATTCCAGCATACGATTGGCATCTAGAACAGCTGATGAAGAATGGACTAATTCTTGCAAATTTTTGTTAACAAAGTAAGTTATGTGTGGTGTACTTCACAAAATTATCTATTAACATATAATTCCAATCAACAGTTAATACTAACATTTCCCTCATAATTATTTAGTGTCAAATGGATTTTAGCATATTCGAGTGCCCATATACCAAAGAAATAATGTATATATTGCGTTAATGGAATACCTGATCTAATTTTACCAAATATCTTTCGATATTTACCGAAAGAAAACCTACTATGTGATTATTCCGTTGTGTTTAATGTATTTGCCCTCTTCTTATTCTTCCCAGACTGTGTAATTAAAATTTCATACTGTATATCTTGTTTCTCCCACCTTAATTTAAATTAGCCTTAGAACTTGATAATATCTCTGACGGGCTACGCTTTTGAATCTAAATCCCGATTCGGAAATAACCTAATTAGGTAGTGTAATTACTTGCATGGAAAAGTGACAAAAAATACAATATGGTTTAGTTGTCAGTGTTATATATAATAATAGATAGCAAGTATTGCTGGTGGTCATGTACAGAGCTGAGCATTTGTAATGGTCCATTTACGACATTAGTTGTCTTTGAAATATCTTTTGCCCCTGTAGAATTTCTTTTTTGTTATAGCATATTGAGTATAAAGTTTTTGACATAAAAACAATTTTTTTTATACATTAGTAAATAATTCAGTTGATGATTTAAGAAGAGCTCACAAATTATTTGATATTCAGTAGTCATTCATTCCTTTTGATACAAGTAATTAGCATAGAGAACTAGGGCTTTTGCTTAAGCCATATAATTCTATTCGTTAACGTTTTATTATAGGAAAGGCTAAAAGCAGTAAAGAAAAGGGCAAAATAAAGTCAAAATTTACAATGACAACTTCCACTACTCTTATTGAGAAAGACGACAAGTCTTATGCTTCATTTCATAAACCTTATTTGGTTCAAAGTATGCAAGCTCTGACACATGATTTAGATACCAAATATATTGATATAGATTCCATTGCAGACAAGATACAGAGGAGTTTGCCAGAAAAAATCACTAAACAACAGTTGGTTGATATAACATCAGAAACTCTAGCCTCTTTGGCAACGGTTCATCCTGATCATGCTTCTCTAGCTTCAAGAGTTTCTTCAAAATATCTTCAAAAGACAGTTGGTTTGAACTTCACTGATAATATTGAAAGATTATACGGTTTTTATAATAAAAAGAACAAAACTTATTCACCATTAGTATCTGATGTGGTTTATAAATCTGTTCAGGAGAATAAAGAATTATTAAATTCAGTCATTATAACTTCAAGAGATTTTGATATTTCATACTTTGGCTTCAAGACTTTAGAAAACTCGTACCTTTTGAGAATTGATGATAAAGTAGCTGAAACTCCTCAATATATGCTAATGAGAGTTTCATTAGGTATTCATCCTACGGATATCGAATCAGCAATAGAAACCTATGAGTTAATGTCACAAAGGTATTTTATTCATGCTTCCCCTACCCTATTTAATTCAGGAACACCTCACCAATATTTATCCTCATGTTTCTTATTGGGTATTGAGAATGATTCAATTGATGGAATTTACCACACTCTTCATAAATGTGCACTGATTTCGAAAGCTGCGGGTGGTATTGGTATCCATGTTTCCAATATCAGATCATCAGGAACGTACATTTCTGGAAGTAATGGGACTTCAAATGGTTTGGTACCGATGTTGAGAGTTTATAATAATACAGCAAGATACGTTGACCAAGGTGGAAATAAGAGACCTGGAGCATTTGCCATTTATTTAGAGCCATGGCATTCAGATATTTTTGACTTTCTTAATCTAAGAAAGAATCATGGAAAAGAAGAGCTAAGAGCTAGAGATTTGTTTTATGCGTTATGGATACCTGATTTGTTTATGGAAAAGGTTCAAGCAAATGAAGATTGGTATCTATTTTCACCGGATCAGGCCAAAGGATTGAATGAAGTTTATGGTGACGAGTTTGTTCAGCTATATAATAGTTATGTTACAAGTGGGCAATTCACTACTGTTATCAAAGCACAAAAACTATGGTATGCTATTCTGGAATCTCAGGTTGAAACTGGTGGTCCATTTATGCTTTATAAAGATTCATGCAATAGAAAGAGTAACCAAAAGAATCTAGGAACCATTAAGTCTTCCAACTTATGTTGTGAAGTTGTCGAATATTCATCCCCAGAGGAAGTCGCTGTTTGTAATTTGGCTTCTGTTGCATTACCAAGATTTGTTGAACAAGATGAAGAAAGAATTTGGATCAATTTCAAAAAATTACACGAGGTTGTTAAAGTTCTAGGTAAGAATCTTAATAGAGTTATAGATGTTGGCTCGTATCCAGTAGAAGAAGCTGAATATAGCAATAAAAAGAATAGACCCATTGCAATTGGTGTTCAAGGCTTATCTGATGTATTTCAAATGTTAAGATTTCCATTCGAAAGTGAGGAGGCCAAAAAAATAAATGTAGAAATATTTGAAACCATATATCATGCAGCTATTGAAGTATCATGCGATTTAGCTGAAGTTTATGGAGCTTATGAAACATTCAAGGGCTCACCTGCTTCTCAAGGTCTATTGCAATTCGATTTATGGAATTATAAACCAGGTAATCGATATAACTGGGACAAATTAAAGGAAAGAGTAGTTAATGTTGGGTTAAGAAATTCATTACTGGTAGCACCAATGCCAACTGCTTCTACATCACAAATATTAGGATATACTGAATGTTTTGAGCCGTTAACCTCAAATATCTATTCAAGACGTGTATTATCTGGCGAGTTCCAAATAGTGAACAAATATTTAATTGAGGATCTAATTGAATTAGGCATGTGGAGTTCATCAATGAAGGATCAAATAATTGATAACGATGGTTCTATTCAACATATTGATGGCATTCCTGATGAAGTTAAACTATTATATAAGACCGTTTGGGAAATATCACAAAAATCAGTTATTGATCTATCTGCTGATAGAGCTCCATTTATTGATCAATCTCAAAGTATGAATATTCATCTGAAAGAGCCAACAATGGGTAAGCTAACCAGTATGCATTTTTATGGTTGGAAGAAGGGGTTGAAAACTGGCATGTACTATCTAAGAACAAAAGCTGCTACTACCCCAATCAAATTTACTATTGATAGAAC
>JAJMFI010000266.1:0-15201 GCA_030574595.1 Ruyongia chambardii
CAAAGCATAGTTTGGCCTATTTATTAGAAAGATTTGCATTTTTTAAGACTTCAAAGAAATATCAATTGGCAGATTGGAGAATTAGACCATTAACAAAGGAAATGAATTCATATGCTAGATCTGATACTCATTTTTTAATCTATATATTTGATCATTTAAAAAATTTATTAATTGAATCAGATAAATTATCAACTGTATTGTTTGAATCAAGAAATGTTGCAAGAAGAAAATTTGAATATAATTCCTTTAAACCAATAAAATCATCAGAATTTATTGTAACACCAATTGAAAAGAATGAACCATGGAAAAATTTATTATATCAATATAATTTATCATTAACTAAGATACAATTGATGAAAAATTTATACCTCTATAGAGATTCAATGGCTAAAAAACTTGATGAATCTTCAAGATATTTAATTCCAAATCAATCATTGATCTCATTAGCATCAATAGCACCAACTAATCCACAGGATGTTATCTCTGCTTGTTCAAATAAAAATGATTTTATTAGAAAGCATTGTAAAGAAGTTGCTGATTTAATAAAAGAAACTTTGGAGAATGATGAAATTGAAGATTTAAAAGCTTTAAATTCTGTTTATGATGGTGGTATTAATAGTAATGCTAATAACATAGATAATGATAATGATAAAGAAACATCATTAGAAAAGGTAAAAAATTATGAAGATGCCTTTAATAAATTAAAAAAAAGTCAAGATTTATTAGATTCATCTTCATCATTGTTTAATAATAAATCACAGTTATTATTATCAAGCTCAACAAATGATTTAAATAAAGACAAATTTGAAACTTCAACTAATAATGGTGAAAACATATCAATTATAACTCCAAATTTAAAAGATAGACAAAATCAAATTGAAAAATTATTAAGTGTTAATATCAATATCAATAAATTTGAACCAATTGAAATTGATGATGATGATAATGAAGAAGAAACTAGTGATAACAATCATGTAGCTAATGTGGAAACTGGGATCAGAGAATCAACTTCCAATAAACAGATTGATGATGAAGTACATATGTTTGATGATCGTGATGATATTATCACATTAAGACCAAAGAGAAAACAATTTAATAATAATAATAACAAGCAACAAGAAAAATTCAGACAAGAACAAGAAAGAGAAATAATACCAAAGGATTATACTAGATCTAAAAAATTATTGGTTAAGGAAGATATAAGAAAGAATAATAAAAAGAGAAAATCTAATGAAGTTGATCCAAATAAACCATTTAATCCATATTTTGAAAAATTTGATGAAGGTCCAAAGAATTTGAAAAAGATGAAGATGAAAGATTTAGGTAGAAATGTTTCATTTAAGACAAAGAGAAAATAATCACCTTCTAGTTGTTAAATACTGCTACTCCTTCTTCAACATGTATATGTCTTTTAGATCTGTATTTTTTTTTTTTTTTGTGAACTTTTATTTTGAATCAAGTGTTTATAGTCTTTAATATAAAATACAAATTTAAACTATGAGAAGTATGAATAATGAATATTAATCATCAATTAATAATATATATATGTAATTATTATATAAAATTTATAAAATTTGAGAATTGAAAAAGAAATATATCATTCAACAATAATAATGAATCAGGATTATAAATAATTCTTTAATTCTCTTAATCTAACAACAGCTTTCTCTAAAGTATCATCATCTTTACAAATGGCAAAACGTAATAAATTTTCAGCTAAATGCTCATGTTCCTTAATATAAAATTCAGTTGGAGGAATTGTAACAACACCAATTTCATTTGTTAACCAATATGCATTTTTAAAATCTTTTGCGCGATTTTGTAATTCCTTTGGATATTTATAATCAATTGGAATCTTAACCTTTGAAAAATCAACCAATAAATAATATGCACCTTCAGCCTTAGTATATGGTAAACCTAACTCATCAAATACTTTTGTAAAGATTTCGTATTTTTTAATATATTGCTTTCTAGTAATTTCAAAATAATCATTATCTTCAGCAATTTGAAGTGCCTTTGCAATTGCTTCTTGAAATGGAGCAGGAGTTGAAAAACAAATTCTAGTATGAGCCAAAGAGGCATATTTTAATAATTCAGGATGACCAATAATCCAACCAATTCTCCAACCAGTACATGCAAATGATTTACCACCTGAACCAATTGTTAATGTGATTCTTGCTAATTCTGGTGATAATGTTGCAATTCTTGGGAATGAATCACCATAGTATAAATTTTCATAAACTTCATCAGATACAATTAAGAAATTATTCTTAATTGCTAATTCACCAATCTTTAATAATTCATCCTTTGTAAAGATTTTACCAATTGGATTTAATGGAGTATTTATAACAATGAATTTAGTCTTTGAAGAGATTGCCTTTTCTAATTCATTAAAATCAATTGTCCAATCTGAACCAGTAATTGTACGTTCATTCATATCCTTTGGTGGATGTAATGGGACATAAACAATTTTACCACCTGGAATTTCAATATTTGAAATATATTGATCAAAGAAAGGTTCAAATAGAATAACTTCATCACCAGGTTGTAAGAAACCTGTCATAATGGTTAATAATGCCTCATTTGCACCAGTTGTGACCAAGACTTCATCAGTTGTAACATTTCTACCAAAACGTTTTGTATATGTCTTTGCTAAAGCATTTAATAAATTTGGTTTACCCTTTGTATGAGCATATTGATTATTTGATGGAATATCTAATGAATCCTTAACAGCTTGAACAGCAAAATCAGGTGGTGAATAATTAAAGAAACCTTGACCTAAATTAATAATCTCTCTTGTTGAATTAGCAGCAGCAGCTGCTGCTGCTTCATTAGTGATTGACCAAACATCCTTACCTGAAGAGTTGAAATATGGATTATGAGATGGAAATTCAGACATTGCTCTTTTAACTATATTTATATTAATTGATGTACGTTTAAATGGATTTAATCTAATAGTATTTCTTATTAAACTACTAAACATCAACTCTTAATTAAAAGAGTATAATTGATGAGTAATCTTTTATTTATTTGAATTTATTCGTTTTTTGGTCAAATTCAAATTTCGAGTTTATTCCATTTTTAAGCCACAGTTTTTTTATACAGCCACTGCTTAATAAATTTTACTATCTACTACTAATACTAATACTAATACTACTAATGATAATACTAGTACTACTACTACTAATGATCCTTGATTAGCAATTATCTATTCTCTATACATTGGTATCTTTCAATTGAATGTTTAATGTTTAATGTTTGATGTTTGTTGTTGTTAGTTGTTTGTGCTCACTAAGATTAAATCCGACGTCTTTTAATCCCCAGAGTTTTCCTTTTAGTAGTTAAATCCGAAGCTTTTAGCGCTATTGATGATGATGATGATGATGATACTGATGATGAGAATTCTCTGTTCTTAATAGAAGTATACAATGGTGTACTTGTACTTGATTTTGGAGCAAATTGTTTAACATATGGTTTAACAATATAACTTTCTTCTTCTTCTTCTTTTAATTGATTTTGATAATTCATCCTATTATTATTTGATTTAATTGAATAATTAATTGTTGTTTTATAATCATTGATCAGTTTAATCAATTCAGAATTATATTCATCCTTATATTCTAGACCATTTAATCTATATAATGATTTTAAATTATTGATATTATCAAATAGAGTTTGTCTATATTTTATCATTTTCATTAATTCATCATTTAAAAATTGTGATCTTATACCACTAATACCACCACTACCAATACCACTACTTATATCAGAAATTATATATAAGAATTGTTTAGCTCTTGTTAATGCAACATAAAGAATTCTTCTCTCTTCATCAATATCTAATTCCTTATCTCCCTCATTTTTCTCATTCTCCCCATCATCTTCATCAACATCTTTATCATTAATGACTTGTCTAATTGGAATGTTACCTTGAACTAATCCTGGTATAAATACAATTGGCCATTCTAATCCTTTTGAAGAATGAATAGTTTGAATTGTTACTCTTTCATTATTTGAATTTTTAGATTCATTAATATATATATCAATTGATGTTAAAAATTTCTTTAAGATTGATTCATCTTCAATTTGTTCAAGATTCATGAATTCATCATATTCATTTTCATCAAATTCTAATATTTGATTCTTTAATAATTCAATATAATCCGTATCTTCTTCATCCTTCAAATCTTTATTGCTATCTTGATTTGAATTAAGATTATAATATTGTATTATATAATCTATTAATATCAATTGTTTATTATTATCTCCATCTTTTAAATATTTAATCTCATTATAGATATTATAACCATTAATTAAATAATCAATATATTGATTAATTTGTTGATTATAATTACTCTTTATTCGATTAAATTTTTGCAATATTGAAATATTACTAAGTTTATCTTCATCATTATTTACAAATAATGTTGATAATTTTGCAATTGTCTTAATACCAATACCTTTAATCAATTGAATTGATCTTAATATTGAAAGATAATCATTATTAATAAATATCTTTAATTGATCAATAATAAGATTAATCTTTTTATTCTTAAAGAATGTTGAATTTGAATTTGCGATAATATAGGGAACTTTAGATCTTATGAATAATTTTTCCCAATATTTAATATTTCTATTAGTTCTTAATAATATAACAATATCTGAATATTTAAAGATATTATTTGGTAAACCAATTAAAAATTTAATCTCATTTAATATTGAATCATTTGAATTTAAAAAGGAAATTGGATATGATATTAATGATTGAGATTTTAAATTTTTTGAAATTCTTTTATTAATTATTTGTTGATTCATTAATTGTTCACTAAAGTTTAATATATCATTAGTTGATCTATAATTTTCATTTAATTTAATGATTTTAAAGTTTAAGACTCTTTCCATCTCTATCAGGTTCAATTTAATTAAACCTTCATCTCTAAATTTATAGATACTTTGATCAGAATCTCCTACAATTGTAATATTTGTTGATAATAGTCTAATAATATTAAACTGTAAATTATTGATATCTTGAAATTCATCAATTAGACCATGTTTAAAATTTAATAATTTAATATTTGGATTCTTCTTTAATAATATAAATGTATATATTAATAAATCATCAAATGTTAAATTATTCTTTAATCTTAATTTAAATTGAATCAAAATTGTTTCAATTATGGGAACAGTTTTAAAATTTAAATCAATTATTGAGTTGATCTTATATTGAAATAGATATTTTTTCAATTTTGATACTTCTAAAAGATCAATAATTCTTAATTCATCTTTAAATTCATTAATTAATTGTCTTAATATATCATTAATATCATTATCATTATAGATATTAAAATTTGTATCTAAATCAATTAATTTACCATACTTTTTCAATATCTTAAAGCATAGACTATGTAATGTACCAATCCATAATCTTTTATAATCAATATCAAGATTCATCCCCTTTAATCTATTAATCATTTCAATAGCAGATTTCTTTGTAAATGTAGTAATTATCAAATCTTCAACCTTCAACTCACCTCCATCTTCATTGTTGTTGAGTAGTAAATATGCAATTCTTGATGTTAAGACTTTAGTCTTACCAGTTCCTGGACCAGCCAAAATTTGTAGATTGACATTTGAAGGTGTACAGACAGCTTGAATCTGTTCCTTGTTCAATCCCTCCAGTATTCTGGAGTTAATCATTTCATCATTTATCACTGTAAAACTTCTTCTCCTTCTTCTTCTTCTTCTTATGCTTCTTGAGTAGTAAAATTTCTACTAAGTAAATTTTTTTTTCTTACTTGTAAACAAACACAAGCAACAGTATTAAAGAATCAAAGGAAACAACTTTTGAAGGTAGAATAGAAATGTCATTAATCAAGGAAAGGTTCAAAGAGAATGCATTATTCAAGGAATCAAGAATACCATCTCTATATGCTGATTTTTACAAGTATAAAGAATCAAATTTTGATGGATTTAGAGCTAATTTAATGGCATGGAAATCATTAATAAAATCATGTTTTGATAAGAATAATCTATCAGTATCATTAAAGGATATGAGATCATCATTATCAGATTTAAATCATTCACAGGAACCAAAGTCAATTGATGAAGTATTAAAAGATATGTTAAAGAATGATTCTTTTATTATGTTTGATGAATTCAAATCAGATTCAAGGTTTAAATTCTTGAATAGATATATATATGGTTATGATTTAATAGATGGTATAATAATTGATATTGATAATTTGAAGAAAGTTGTTAATTTAATAGATTTCAATAAAGAATTATACTCTAAAGATGAATTATTTGAATATATTTGTTCATTTATTAAAATTTCAAAATTTGATTATGAAATCTTATTAATCTATTTAGATAGATATCTAAATAAGATTCAAATTGATGAAAATATAAATGATGGTATTATTAAATTTGGTAAAGGTAATATAACAGAACAGGATATATTTATAATAAATATTGATTCAAATATTGAGAAGATTGAAAGACAGATTAATCAATTGAAGTCTAAAATTGAAATTATTGTTAAAGATTTGAAAGATATGGTTAGTAATTCCAGTACTTCCAAATCAATATTAATTAATCTATTAAAGAATAAAAAGATATTAGAAAATTATCTAAATAAGAATCTAAATAACTTAAATCAATTAAATTCAATTAAATTTAAAGTGGAAGAATCTTTAAATAATTTAAATCAATTAGAATTGATTAAAGATGGTACCAATATATTGAAAAATTTAAATAATCAATTTAATAATATTGATGAAATATTAAATGAATTTAATGATATTAGTATAAAGAATAATGAAATTTCAAACAAGTTAACTAAGATTGATGATATCAATACAATATCTGAAAAAGAAATTGATGAAGATTATAAAAATTTATTAAAGGAAGAAGAAGCAAAGAATAAGATTAAAGATCATGAAAATATCATAAAAGAATCTAGTAATGATGATGAATTACTCAAAAGATTTAATGAGTTAAAGATTAATACTACTACTACTACTAATACTACAAGTAGTAAAGATGAGAATGAAAGAGTTAAGGAAGCAATTACAACTACATAAAGTAATATAACATAGGAAAGGTAGTTGTATCATTAAATCATAAGTTTTAGCTTTGTATTATTAATCATGATTCTGTAAAGAATTTAAATATGAAATACCAAGACTAAATGCTAATACAGTATCAAATTGACCCTTTATACTAAAATCTATTAAATTATTATCATAAATTGTTAACCAACCAAATTTTGAATCATTTGGATTATCATCAATTGGATTAGTTTGGAAAAGTCCATCCATTGCAGTATAATAATAATCTAAATCTTCATCATCAATTTCATTATCCTGTCTTGATTCAGAATCTATTCTTGTACTACTTGTACCACTATAATCATCAGGAGTATCAGAAGTATCATCAGGAGTATAATAATGAGAAGAATTATCATTTAATGAAGTCTTTAACTTTTTAATTAATTTCTTTTTAATTCTTGATGTATCATTTGGTCTAAAGCAAGAAATTATTGAATCATTTGATATAATATTATTATTCAAATGAAAATAAATAAATCTTTTATTAATCAATTTGGAAGAATTGGTTGAATAATAAGTAGGTATTGAACCAATATTATACTTTTCACCCTTACTACTGCTGCTATTAGTATTAGTTGTAGGAGGGGAAGAAGTATTGAATGTACTTTGATTCAATGATATTTGAAAATTGTTTGATTTTGAATCATAACTATTTGTAACTATTTCATTATTTGATATCAAAGGTTGTGAAGAATCAGAAGAAGAATCAGAGTTTGATTTAATAATTTCATTATTTGAATCAATAGTCTTAAATAATTTTGGTATTAAATCATATAATTTAAATTGATTTAATTCTTTAATATATTCTAATATTAAGAAAATTTCATCATCTAAATTTGGATTTAAATTTTGATCAATAAAGAATAATTTAAAACCTGATGATATTATAATTATTTTAACCAATATACTTGGTAAATATCTACAATATATATGTTCATTATTTGGATTTGTTGTTAAATAAAGATAATTATTTGATAATTGTAATATATGATATTTCCAAAAATTTTGATTAATTATTTTGCTTGTTAAAGATGAATTGATTTTGGGTTTAATTAATTGTTTTGTTATAAGTTTTAATTCTTTAAAATTGAATGTATTTAATGAATGTCTCTTATAGTTTGTACTGTTTGTATTTGTAGAAGTATTTGTAGAAGTAGTAGTAAAAGTAGTAGTAGTAGTAGTTGTTGAAGTTAAAGTTGATGATGAATTTAATGTTGAATAAGCAGTATCTGTATTTGAATTAGAAGATCTTGGAGGTAATTCAGGAATTGTAATTGGTTTCAAGTTAGGATTAGAATCTCTAATTGACCTTATCTCTACTTGTTCCTCATCCATTGACATTAGTTATTCTTAATACTAACTAACTAATATATATTGTATTAGTTTAATTGTACTCTCTTTTTTTTTTTTTGGCACATTTTTAAAGGTGCTTAGTAAGCAACAATTTTTACCAGTATTTATACTTTTATACTTATAGTAATAGTAATGCTTATAGTAATACTAATATTATTAATTCATTATTGTGAGGTGCTAATAGTGTTTAATACTAATAAAGTATTTGGTATGTAAAAAAAGTAGAGAGAAGTGAGGTAGTAAAAAAATAATGCTCTCACTCAGATTTGAACTGAGGATCGCCACATTACTAGTGTGGCGCCTTACCAACTTGGCCATAAGAGCTATTCAATAATTTCTTAATTTTTCAGTTTATTACACCAGTCCGGATCGCAAAAATCGCTCTTATCTTATTCTATTCCGCGATGTCTTTAAGCTACGCCCATCTTCTCATCAATGGTGGTATTATATCTAATTATAAAGAGGATTAGCTTCGTTTAGAAGTCAGTTTCATTTCAATAGCTGTCTTTTTGATCAATATTCGTGGTTTTATCCCTATTTTCTTTTTTTGCTTGTCTTTTTAGGGAGGTGTTTTTAATAGAAATATAAAAATTTCTACATGGAGAGAGAGAGAGAGGAAAATAAGAAAATATTTATTCCATATTCCACAATTCTTATTCATCATATTTACTAAAATATATTCCTTTATTACTCTATTTTAGACTTACTTACATTTTATATACTAGTTTCACCTGAATATATATATGTACTCGTTATTCATTGAAAAAAAAAAATGTCACTCTTCTTCTATCTTTTTGAGTTCTTCACAATAGAATTAGAATTATTAATAATATAACATACTTAACTCTTATTATCAATAAAGAAAAGATATACGCTTATAATTGTCTTACGTTTGATATGCTAATAATACTATTGTATATAAGAATTAACATCAAAATAGTGTTTTTTCTTTGACGGATTTAATGGTGATTAACCGGAAATTTCCATATTGTGGTGGCTCCTTTCAATTTTAATGTCTTCAAATTTCAACTAATTGTTCAATATAATTAGTACTAATAGTAGCTTATATAATGAATACTTTACAGTTTAATAAGAAAGTCGTATCATTAAGTGCCACTGTTTATTTATTTAAATTTATATAATTAATACTTAATATATATATTTATTCATCTCCATAATAGACTTATCAATTAATACTCATCAATTGATATTAGTAAATCAACATTAAAAGATGACAACTTCTGAATTTAATAATAATAGTAGTAATGGCAGTGGTAGTACTGTAAAGCCATTAAGAATTGGTATATTAGGTGCTGGTCTTGTTGGTGCATTTGCTGCTGTTACTTTATCAAAATTAGAAAATGTTGAAATTTCAATATTTGAAAAATCTGATCAATTAAGAGAGGCAGGTGCTGCATTAACATTAACTGAAGGTACTGTTCATACTTTAGGTAGAGTTATTGATATTGATGAATTACAAAAGATTCTATTTAGACCTCCAAAATCTGATCATGAACATTTAACAACAAGACATTGGAAAACTGGTAAATATTTTGAAGATGATTATATTCAATCACAACCAAATAGAGTTGAAAAGAAATATCAACAGGCAAAAGTTCAACGTTATCTAATGTTACAACTTCTATTAAATAATATTCCTTCAAATATTAAGGTTCAATATAATCATTCTGCTAATAGTGTAACAATTGAAAAGGATAGTGTAACAATTAATTTTGATGATTCAAATCAAAATACTAATGTTGATCTATTAGTAGTTGCTGATGGTATTTATTCCAAAATTAGAAGACAATTTACTAATGATAAAATTGTCTATAAAGGTCATGTTGCATATAGAAATGTATTTGATTTTGATATAGTTAAACATATCAAAGGTCTACCTGAAGAATTTACTGTTTGGCTTGGTCCAAAAGGTTCTGCAATGTTTATGACTCCATTATATCCAAATAAATTTAATGTTGCTTGTCATATTGCTGAAACTTCTGAATTAGCATCAACTCTTAAATGGAATAATTCTCAAGATAATGATTTTGAAAGAAAGAGAGAAATTGAATTCTTTAAAGATTGGGATCCATTAATTGGTGAAATTTTAAATGTAATGCCAAGGGCATATGCATTTCCATTAGAAAAGGCTCCTTGGTTAAAAGATTTAACAATTGCTAATAGATTAGCATTTGTTGGTGATTCTGCTCATCCAACTTCTGGTGTCTATGGTGCAGGTGCAGGTTTAGGTTTTGATGATGTTTGGGCATTATTTAGAAGTTTACAAGTTGTTGAACAGGCAAATAAGACTAAAGGTAATTATAATTTAGTTGATGCATTAAAATTATTTAATCAAACAAGATCATCATTCTTACAAAGAGTAGCAAAACAGATGAATATTGATTCTGAAATTGCAATAAAATATTTAAAACCAGTTGAAAATGATGATAAAGAATGGAGAAAGAGATTAAAGAATGTTAGTTTACAAGCAAAATGGATATCTGAACATAATGTTGAAGCTAATTTTATAGAAGTTAGAGATGAACATTTCTTGGAAATTTTCAATAAATAGTTTCTTATATATATGCTAATAAATAGATACTTATGATTATAACATTGAAAATAGAATATTTGTAAGCCATTATGGTATGTACTGATAAGTTATAATTTTAGAATTATTTGAAACTTTAATGGTTTCAATATATTCCTTTTTAATTAATTCTTTAATTGTTAATTCAATCTCTTCATCTGAATAATCATCATTATATTTTAATAAGATATCTTTAAGTAATTCAACTTTATTCATTCTTCTTTCTCGTTTCATTAATCTTATAATAAATGCTTCTAAAAATATTAAATCTTTAATCCTTATAGATTCTGTATCCATTGAAGAATTATTTCTATCATTACTTGATTTCATTGCATATTGTTTAATCTTTATAACTTTCTTTGATGGATATAGATTAATAAAATTTTCATTTAAGATATACTCAACATCATCATCACTATTACTACTACTATAATCATTATAATCATTATTAGTACTGTTATCATTGGTAATGATTATACGTTGCTTAATCAATGAATAAAGATTTGTTGAAATCACTTTTGAACTTAATTCAGTTATTTCTTTAATCTTTGAAATTGTAACTCTATCAATATCATTAAATACTTGTAATATTGTGCCTTGAAATTCTGAAAGTTCCAAATCAATAGATGTATCATTATCATTCATATTCATATTATATGTCAGTATCATATGACTAAATTCAGGATACCATTGAAGTTTCTTTGTTGGAAATTTTGACTTATATATATTATTAAATTTAATAATATCATTATTCTTATTATATAATTTTGGATTCTTCAAAATTGTTATATCCTTATTCAATTCATTAAATTTGAAAACCATTGGTTTGAAAATATTGTTTTTATTCTCATTATTATAATCTAGATTAGTTTTATAATCATCTAATAATGCTAATAGTTCCTCCTTATGAGTCAATTGATTTTGATCTTGAAGATCTTCATTATTATTCATATTATTAGTATCATTGAAGAGTAGGTTTATAAATTCTAATTCTAAATCATTTGAAGATATAGTATCATAAATAATTCTCTTAAATAGTAATATCTTATACTGTTTAAGAAAATATTGTTGTCTTGTTGAATAATTTATATATGAATAAATTTGAAAATATTGTCTAGTCTCTAAATTAATCCTTTTAGATTCAAATGATAATTCATTACTAATATAAATCTTACCAGATTTTGCTAATGAATCTAATTGTTTTAATAATGATTTGATTATCTTGATATAATTTTGTTTGTTATTAATATAATTTGAAATTGCTCTATCTAATTGACAACTTAATAATAAACTATTATCAAAATTTACTTTTATAATATCTTTAAATCTATTCAATATATTTAATAGATCTTGAATAATATTTTGATTTGAAATGTTTAAGGTATCATTCAATTCATTTGATATTAAATCATACCAAGAATTTTCAAATTTATTCAATATATCAATATTAGATTTCCCAATTATTGTAATAAATTTATAAAATATTGATAATAATTGTTGTTGTGAAGATAATTTTGGATCTCTTAAGATTGGTGATAATAAATTTGAACAATTAAAATCATCATTAAATACTAAAAGCTTTAATAGATTCTTTTCAATCTTAATATTATACTTCCTACTTCTTTTGATAACTCTATCACTGATAGTAGTAGCAGAAGTATTATCAAATTTCCAAATCTTTAATTCTTTAGCTATTATAATCATATAATCTTTAAATGATAATTGTGGTTTATTTAAATATTTGTTCTTATAGTATTGAATTAGACTCTCCATTAATGATTTAAATAATTCATTGGCTAATTCATCATCACAAATACTAAAGATAATAGTTAAGAACTTATTGATACTAAGGGCATCATAACCATTATTATAATCAATTTCAACATTATTATCATTAATATTATCTCTATAATTGTTCAATATGGTAATAAGTGATAATGTAAATTTTTCCTTATGAATATCAAGTAATATCTTTGATAATTGTCTCTTTATATATTCTTTAATTGTTAATTTTGTTGAATGTGGTAATAGATATGTTTGATTTAGATATAGATAGATTCTTTCCAATATATGACTCTTCTCCTGTAATAGTTCATAATTCTTTATAAAATTCCTCAAATCTTTAAAATCAGCATCAGCATCTGTATCAATATCAGTATCACTGCTCAGATCAAATAACATTATCAAATATTCATCAATATATTCAAATAGTTTATTTGATAAGCTTGAATTCTTCTTATCACGACATATAAACTCCACATATCTATAAAGAATTGGATAGTTTATATTCTTTAAATTATAATCACCAAATAATACATCATGAACAGTCTCATTAAGCAGCCTTTGAATCTCTACAATCTTCATTAGTACTCTTACTATTTTCTGATCGTAATCGATGTTGGTTTTCTCACTTTGTTCTCAAAATTTGTTAGTACAGTTCAATTTTTTTTTTTTATTTAATACTTCAAATTAAAAAGAACAAATCATCAACAAATTCAGTTTTAAGAACAAAGAGTGATAGAACATTTAGAATTGGTTATATAGAAATGAGGTTAGATAGATGGTTATTATGCCTTGTAATGGCAATGGATGGTTTCTGTATTGATCTGGTTGAATGCACTCAAAAATTGGCTAATTTAGATGCTAATTTTATATCAAATGGTCCATCTCCGGATATATTGATTGAATATAAGACTTTATTAGATGAATTAGTTGATATTAAAGAATTTGATGATATTAATGGTAAAGTATATTTTAAAATTGGATTAATTGAATTATCATTAGGTAAAGAATCTCAATCAATTGATTATTTTTTAAAGGCATTAAGGTTTAATCCTAATAATGAAGTTATTAAGACACAATTGTTGAATCTATTATATAAATTTGGTAAGAGAGATATACTGTTGGAAATTGGTTCATACTATCAAGGTTCAGAGAAATATAATGAGATTATGAATACATTAAACTATATTAATGATCATATAGATGAAGCGTCAATTGAAAAGGTTAATGAATATCTATTACATTCTCCATCTAATACTGAATTAAAATTAAAGAGAATTGAATTATATAAATCATTAATCAAATCTGAAGATAAAGAAAAAGATAAAGATGATGATGGATTAATGAGTAATGAAGAAATCTTTATATATCTAATTGAAGATTATTTATTCTTAATAAATTCAAATCCAATCAAATATTCATCATTCTTTAATGATATTTCATCAATATTTCTATTTGAACTATTAGAATATAAGAATTCATTAAAGTTTAATAAGAAATGTCTTCATTATAATATTGATAATAAGAATTGTCAATTAAGTTCAAAGATATTGAATAAATATTCATCAATATTGGAAAGTTTAGAAAAATTTAATAAGATATTCCAAAATTGGAATAATAATGATGAAAAATTTGTTGAAGATGATTATATTGATATTGATGAGCAAATATTGATTAAATTACAGAATCAATTATATGATTCAAAAGAATATATCAATATTAAAAGAGTTAATGATAATACTGATACTATAACAAATTATCAATTCTTATCATTAAAATCAATTGAATTTAATAAAGAATTTAATTTAAATTTTAATAAATTTGATATAACTGTAAATAGATTAAATTTATTAATTTCAATATTAAAGAAGGATAAAGATAATATTAAAAAGAATATTAAAATATTACAAAATGATTATAGTATAGGTGATGATAATGATGATCCATTATTCCTATTGGTTAAATTAGATCTATTATTAAAGAAAAATGATATCAATTCAATTCAATCAGTTATGAATAAATTTAAAAAGGGTATGAAAAAATCATCATTATATAAACAAAGAGAAGAGAAATTAAATGAAAAGATAAAGCAACAACAACAGCATCAGCAGCAGCAGCAGCAGCAACAGCAGCAACAGCAACAGCACTTTTATCAACAACAACATCAGCAACAACAACAGTATCAACCAATGCAAAATCAAAAACCAAAGAATGATTATTATAAGATCTTAGGTATTGATAAAGATGCAGATGAAAATAGTATTAAGAAAGCATATAGAGAAAAGACTAAACTTTATCATCCTGATAAATATAAGGGTGAATTATCAGATGAAGAAGTTGAATCCAAGATGATTGAAATTAATCATG
>JAJMFI010000267.1:0-14921 GCA_030574595.1 Ruyongia chambardii
TATTTGTTGAATTAAAGAATTTTCTTGAAATGACAATTGTACGACGATATTCACCAGAGATATGAAATAGAACCAATGTAATCAATAAAAAAAAGAATAAAAATCTTAAAATTATTCTATAGAATGATGAAGGAGGTATAACAGCAATATATAATGAATAAAATGCAAATGCTTCAAATCCAGCTAATAAAGCTAAAAAAATTGTAAATTTTCTTCTTAATATCTTTTGTTCCATTGATTGTTTTCTTAATGATTGTTCCAATATTAATAAATTTCTAAATATTCTAGTTGTTGGAGATATTCTTGATTCATTAGCACCTGTTGAGCTTGATGATCTTATTGATCTTGTACCTGTTACATTATTATCACTTGAACTTGATAATCTTCTTCTTCTACCAGAACTTGTACCATTACCATTATTAGAACCACTATTTGAATTAATTGAACTTCTTCCCTTTAATTTTCTTGGACCTAATGTAGGTGATGATTGAATAGTATTATCAATAGATGAAGGTCTTGATATCTTTGATCTTGATAACAAATGATTATCCATATGTTGAGACCCAGTATCAGAATCTGAAAATATTGCTACATCATCATCTCTTGATATAGCTCTATCCAAAGCTAATAACAATGGTGAAGAGGATGGAGATTTTAATATTTGATTATGTTGACTATTGTGATAGGAACTATCAATATTATCATCAAATTTATTATTTATATTGTTACTAATATCATCATTAATATCATCATCAATATCAATATCAATATTACTATTGGTGTTTGACTGAGAAGAAATAATTATGGGGCTATCAAGAACATTATCTAAGGATATTGGATCCAAAGTCGGTGTATTTATGGGAGTGATCCTTTCTCCTTCTGGGTCCATTTAAAATCAATATTTAATAAAACAAAATAACTAACCAAGTATTATATTTCTTTCTCTTTCAATTACTTACACATATACACATATGCCAATTATACCACTAGTAGTAGTGCTACTTAGTTGCCTTAATACTTACATTTTTTTTCCCGAAAGAATTCCGAGGAAGAGTTATCAAATCCGACTTACAGTAGAGATTGTAAAATAGTAAATATGAAAATAAATCAATATATTTGTTAGGCAACTAGTTAATATTAGTTAGTAACTATATTAAATATATATTGAAATAATGAATAATGTTATAAAATATAAATATAATATATGTTTGATTTTTTAAATAAAGAGTACTATTATTTTCTGTTTGAATCTCCCCGTGGAAGTGTTATTATTAGTTGAAAAGAACAAATGAAAATGGGAAAGCTAAAAAAGTCTCAAGCAGACTAGTCTCAGTTGAATAAGTCTTCAAGTCCCAAATAATTTCAATGCAAGTCCGCAAATGGTTCGGCTGGCTATAAAGTCTTTACTTATATAATCCCGCCAATTCAATTTAAAATTGTAAATTATTAATTAATAGAAAAATTTTTTATGTTGTTTTCCTCGGATATAACATATAATATCTCAATGAGGTAGTAGTTTCCCCGGAAAAGGTATATCACGTGACTGAATTGGTAGGCGCAGAAAATGCTGCTCTTTTGGAAAAATTTGGCTTCCCATTTCTGGCTCTTTCTCTTTGTTATTTTATTTAATAGTAAAGTTGCTACTACTATTAATTACTATAGATTACACCACTATATTAACATTTTAACCATTAGGTATTCATTAAAACAAATCATTCCCTTTAAGACCACTCCGCATATAAGATCTGCTCACCACACGACGCGTTATTTTATTGTGTCAAAGAACTTTTTCTAACATTTAATTTAACGTGAACAAATTTTTTTTTTTTTCTTGAAAAGTAAACAAGATTTACAAACAGCCACAGAAGCTTTTACTTAACACTAATTCAAAACTGGTATCCACAATATAGATTAAAATTATATACATTATTATTAATAATTAATACTATGGATCAATTTCATAACTATCATGCTCTTGATACTACTATCAATCAATTACAACCTCAAAAGGTAGGATCAAACCTATGGATTGGTCCATTGAATTCAACTGCAAGACATGAATTCATCTCGCAAAATAATATAAGAATAATGATTGGTATAATGCCAACTCAAAAATGTTGTTATTACTTAAGAGAAATATCAAATGATAATCAATGCTGTATATCAATTGATCCAATAGATTTTGATATTCATAAATTAACAGAGGATGAAGGTAATTCATTAATGGTCTTTAATTCAAAATTTTCAAATCAAATTACTCAATTAACAAATCATAAGATTTCAAATGCAATAATTTCTCATAATTGTAGATCTAATCCAAATCATAATACTCTATTTCAAAAGAATATTGATGATTTTTTAACAATTATTAAATCTGTTCAATCAAAATGTCCACAATATGGTATACTTGTATTTAGTCTAAATGGTAATGATAATTTATTAACAAGTTTTATACTTTCATATATTCAAGAGACTCATAATTGTGATATGAAACAGAGTTTTGCATTTTTAAAATCAATAAGACCAAGTATTAAAGACTTTGAACCAAATTCAATGTTAGCTAATGAATTGATAAGAATTGAATTAAACCTTAAGGCAAAGAAACAATTTGGTTCAAATTCTGTTGGTGATTTAATAACTCCAACGAAAAATAAAAGATCAATGTCTTCAAGTCATGATGATGAAAGTCATACTGAATCTCCAAGAAGTCTTAAAAGAACTATGCAAGCTTGATCTTGCTTGATTTAATTTGGGTTTTTCTTCTTCTCTTCTCCTTCTTGATTTCGTTCTTGATTTTGTTCTTGTCATGGTAAAACTATAAAAGTTTATTTTATTTTGACAATACTTTGTGTTTCATTTCTGTTTTATATTATCTTACCTTATTCTTACTTTATTCACATCTTTTCGTTTCTTGCTATCATATCACGTCTTTTACTCTTTTACTTCATTAAATTTAATTCTTTTAGAAAACAAAACAAAAGTATATAATCTTTATCTTATGCACATATCATTATGCTTTCCTCCCATATCAACATCCGATTAGATCATCTTCCAAAAATCAGAAATACTAAAGCGAGTTTTAATTCGTTACTCTTATATAATCATGATACAAATAATACATTAATACGTTTATATGCAGAATTGATATATTAAAAAAAAAAAAGAACACACAACATAAATACTCTACTTCTTTAAAATAGTAACAACATCCTCATCTTCCAAAACATGATTCAAACCAACATATTGAGGTTGATGTTTAACACTTGACCCAAATACAACAGCAGTTCTAAAATCTTCAACTAAACTTTTATGAATTTGATTACAAAAATCTTCTACTGTATTTTTACCACCTGATTTTAAAATTACTGGTTCATTAAAATCTGGTAATTTACCCTTTGGCTTTGTATAGACACGAACCAAATTTAATCTATCCCACATAACTTCTAATAATTCATCTAAATTCCATTCATTCCCACTACTTATTGGAACAGCATTTGGTACTCTATTTAATAGTTGTAATTCTTCAATACTAAATGAATCAATTTTATTTAGAACATAAATAGCTGGAATATACTTTCTTTGTGATGCCTCTAATGCATCGATTAAATCATCAACTGTTGCATCACATCTAAATGCAATATCTGCTGAATTTATTCTATATTCACTCATAACAGCTCTAATTTCATCATTATCTAAATGTGTTAATGGAACTGTATTTGTAATACTAATACCACCTCTTTCTTTCTTTTTAATAAGAATATTTGGTGGTTCCTTATTAATTCTAATACCGAAACCCTCTAATTCCTTTTCAATGATTTTTTTATGTGCTAATGGTTTATTAACATCTAAAACGATAAATATTAAATTACATGTTCTTGCTACAGCAATAACTTGTTTACCTCTACCTTTACCATCTTTAGCACCTTCAATAATACCAGGTAAATCCAACATTTGAATCTTGGCACCCTTATAACGAATAATACCAGGAACAGTGGTTAAAGTTGTGAATTCATATGCTGCAGCTTCTGAATGAGTACCTGTTAATTTTGATAATAATGTAGATTTACCTACTGATGGGAAACCAACAAACCCAACACTTGCAACACCTGTTCTTGATACATCAAATCCAATACCACCACCACCACCTGATGAAGTAGGTGTTAATAGCTCTCTTCTTAATTTGGCCAATTTAGCCTTTAATTGACCCAAATGAAAGGATGTAGCCTTATTCTTTTGGGTTTTGGCCATTTCATCTTCAATAGCTTTGATCTTTGTTATATTTGCTGTTAGTAAAAGAATAAAGGCATATACAATAGAATGAATAAAAAAAGAGAAAAATATCTTGTCCTTATGAACTTTGTATTACTTCTATTTCAACATACCTTTTCAACAGTTGTAGACATATTGGACTATTATTCAATTATGGGTAGCCTTTGAAAAAACACAATAAGTTTAGAAACAGACGTCTAATCAAATCTCTTTTAAAGCTTCCTCATAGTTAAACTCATCTTCAAAAATTTTCCAGTTAAGAGAAAAAAAAAACAGGTAAGAAGTGCGCATACCAATAAAATTGTTAGTAGTTACTGAAACATTAAATTTATTATGGTTATGTTTCATTATGATGAAGAATATGGCTACATTAAGATGCTCTTGAGATACTGATACTCAGCGTGTTTATTATAATTTTTAAGCATTTATAAAAGATATTCGAAAGCTAGCTTTAATGTACACTCAACTTAATAAGACTTGTTGACACGTACTCAAAATACAAATCTGTCATTAGTGTCTTTACCGATTTTTTATTTTTTTATTTTGCACAAAAAAACTTTTTCAACGTTAAATTTAATAGTGATATTATAAAGATCATTATTATAGATCAAAGTAGTCTTATCATTTGAAAATGGCTAAAAAGTAAGTTTTTACAATAATTCTGGATAGTTAATTGATTGATTTATCAATATATTAGTCATTTATAATGTTTTTGAAATAAATTTATTTTGATTCATCTCCATTAGAACCGTGATGCAGGCAAGTTACTAACATTGTGTTACCTTAATTGTTACCAATAGAGATAAGAAAGGAAAGAAAGGTGGTGATTGGGAAGAAGATGTCTATGACGAAGCTCCAGCTGCTGAAGAATTTGGTACCCCAGATGGAACTGGAGCTGGAGCTGGAGCTGGAAATGAGGCTGAAGAATCATCCAATAATGAAGCATCTGCTGATGATGTTGCTGGTGATTTCTTATCTGCCTTAAAGAGATCCAAGGATAAGACTAAACAAAAGAAGGATGAAGAAAAGAATAAGACCAGTAATGGTCCAGTCATCAAATCTAAGAAAGAAAAGGAAAAGGAAAAGAAGGAAAAGGAAAAACAAAGAAAGAAAGAATTAGCTGCTAAAAAGAAAGCAACTCAAAGTAAATCTGACGAAAAGGTTGATGGATCTGAAGTTAAAGAATCAACTACTCCTGTCCCAGAAGACGAACCTAAGGTACAAACTGTTGCTCCAGCTGCTAAGGGTAAAAAGGTCCCTGCTGGTTTAGCTGCCTTAAGACGTCAATTAGAATTGAAAAAACAAGCTGAACAAGAAGAAGAACGTTTAAGATTAGAAGAGGAACAACTTGAAAAGGAAGAAGCTGAAAAGGCAGCAGCTGATGAAGCAGTACTAGCTGCTGCTCGTGATGCTAAGAAGGAGAAAGAAAGACTAAAGCGTGAACAATTGAAGGCTGAAGGTAAATTCTTAACCAAGAAACAAAAGGAAGCTCAAAAGGCTATTGAACGTCGTCGTGCTCAATTATTAAGTGCTGGTAACGTATCCATTGCTGCATTATCAAATGATAATAAACAAGAAGAAACAGTAACAGAAACAGAAAGTGCCCCAAAGAAGAGAGTTGTGTATGGTAAGAAAAAGAAGGCTACTAAGGTTGAAGAAGAGACTAAGGTTGTAACAGAAAAGTCAGAAGAAGAAGAAGAAGCCTTGATTGACGATTGGGAGAACTTCGCACTTGAAGATGAAGAAGAACCAGCTGAAAGTTGGGATACTGAAGAAACTGAATCTGCCACTCAAGCTGAAGCTGCAAAGGATGACGATAAAGAAGAAGATGTTGAAGAAGAAATTTCATCTAAATCTGTAGCAGCTGCTGCTAAGGCAGAAGCTGAAGCTGCAGCCATCAAGGCTGCTGAAGAAGAAGCAAATCTATCAAAGAAACAAATAGCAAAGATGAAAATCGAGGCTGCTAAAGCTGAAGAAAAAGCTAATGATTTACGTTCTCCAATCTGTTGTATTTTAGGTCATGTTGATACTGGTAAGACTAAATTATTGGATAAGATTCGTCAAACCAATGTTCAAGGTGGTGAAGCAGGTGGTATTACCCAACAGATCGGTGCTACTTATTTCCCAATTGAAGCAATTAAACAGAAGACCGCTGTAATGGCTCAATATGAAAAGCAAACCTTTGACGTTCCTGGTTTATTGGTTATTGATACTCCCGGTCACGAATCTTTCTCTAATTTACGTTCTCGTGGTTCCTCATTATGTAACATTGCTATCTTAGTCATTGATATCATGCATGGTTTAGAACAACAAACTATTGAATCCATCAGATTATTAAGAGAGAGAAAAGCCCCTTTCATTGTTGCCTTGAATAAGATTGATCGTTTATATGATTGGCAAACAACTCCAAACAATTCATTCAGAGATTCTTTTGCTAAACAATCAAGAGCTGTCCAACAAGAATTTGAAGATAGATACACTCAAATTAAGGTTGCATTAGCTGAACAAGGTTTGAATTCTGAACTATATTTCCAAAATAGAAATATGTCAAAATATGTCTCCATTGTTCCAACTTCTGCTGTCACAGGTGAAGGTGTTCCAGATTTGTTATGGTTACTATTAGAATTAACCCAAAAGAGAATGTCCAAACAATTAATGTACTTATCAAAGGTTGAAGCCACTGTTTTAGAAGTTAAAGTTGTTGAAGGTTTTGGTACCACTATTGATGTTATCTTATCAAATGGTTACCTAAGAGAAGGTGATAGAATTGTATTATGTGGTATGAATGGCCCAATTTCAACAAATATTAGAGCACTATTGACACCTCCACCATCTCGTGAATTGCGTATTAAATCTGAATATCAACATCACAAAGAAGTTAAAGCTGCTTTAGGTGTTAAGATTGCTGCTAACGATTTAGAAAAGGCTGTTGCTGGTTCTCGTTTATTGGTTGTTGGTCCTGATGATGACGAAGAAGATTTAGAGGATGAAGTTATGGATGATTTAACTGGTCTATTGGATTCTGTTGATACTAGCGGTAGGGGTGTTACTGTCCAAGCTTCTACTTTAGGTTCACTAGAAGCTTTATTAGATTTCTTAAAAGATATGAAGATCCCAGTTATGTCAATTGGGTTAGGTCCAGTTTTCAAGCGTGATGTTATGAAAGCTACCACTATGTTAGATAAGGCAAAAGAATATGCTGTTATGTTATGTTTTGATGTCAAGATTGATAAGGAAGCTGAACAATATGCTGAAGAACAAGGTATCAAAATATTTTCAGCTGATATTATTTATCATTTATTCGATGCATTTACCGCCTATCAAAATAAACTATTGGAACAACGTCGTAAAGATTTTGTTGATTACGCCATTTATCCATGTGTTTTGAAGACCATTCAAATTATTAATAAGAGAAACCCAATGATTATTGGTGTAGATGTTGTTGAAGGTACAGTAAGAATCGGTACCCCAATATGTGCTGTTAAATTAGATCCAGAAACCAAACAAAGAACCACCATGATATTGGGTAAAGTTACATCCTTGGAAGTAAATCATAAATCTGTTGATATTGTCAAGAAGGGTCAAACTAATGCTGGTGTTGCTATGCGTTTAGATAACCCATCATCTGCTCAACCGGTTTGGGGTCGTCACGTTGACGAAAAGGATAACTTATATTCACTAATCTCTCGTAGATCAATTGACACATTAAAGGATCCAGCTTTCCGTGACCAAGTTGCTAGAGATGATTGGCTATTAATTAAATCATTGAAACCTATTTTTGGTATTGAGTAAGTTAACTCATTATAAATTTTATTTGGCTTCGATGATAATGATTTTTGATTGTAATTTTTGACAATAATGATAATAAAGGGGCTCATTAGCTGAGCACAAGGGATTTTTTATATATATCTTTTGAATCAAATTTTGAACTCGTAATTCAATAATGAAAGATATTTGCTTCGCTGAAGCATCTTTATACTGCTTAGTGTACAATATATGTACGGACCCAATGTTGAGGTGTGAACATTAAAACATAACTTTATAATTGATTTGTAAATACTGCTACTGTAGAATAATGATAAAAGTATCATACGCTGAATTAATAATTTATGGATTAATAATATTAACTGATAGATATTTAAATTATGATGTAATAAGAAAAACAATAGACCCTATTTATAAACTTTTTTTTCGACAAATACTTTCTATACATCTATGATTAATCATATTTACTTATACAATTACTTTCTTTCCACTCTTAATGATCTTGCCCTTTGCCTATCATTTGGAGTTAATACCCAATTAATATCTATTTCATCATCTTCATCGTCGAAACCAAGAATCATGATAATTTGGGTTACTCTTAAAAATTTATCTCTCAAGTTATATCTTGATTTTGTTACTTCACTAATAATTGCACTAAAATCTCTTTCTAGTTTAATTGAACCCAATTCATTAACATGATTCTCTAGTGACCATATTTTCTTTTCCAATAATTGAGATAATGCATCAACAATTCTTAAAATCAATTTATCAAAGATCATCAAATCCAATGTTTGAAAATAAGGTATGACTAAAGTGCTCCATTGTTCAACAAATCTTCTAATAACTAAATTATCTTCGTCTTGATATGATGATATCAAATAATCAACATCTCTAAAGCAATCAGTCAATAGAATTTTTAGTTTATTTTTGATTGATTGATTAAAGAGAATATTTATAAATTCATCAATTATATCATTAGTTTTATTAGTACAATTATCATTAAAATTCAAAATGATAGCTTCTAGCTTTAGTGAATCAGAACCAAAAGGAAAATTACCATTCAGTAATTTTAAATTTTGATTGATAATCTTATTAAAATATGTGATTGTAACACTTAATGTGTTTAACAGAATCAAATAATTGTGTAATCTTGTTTCATCACCTGTAGTATATTGGTTTAATGCATTAGCACCTCTCATGAATAGACCACCCATTGTACTTGTGTTGACTTGTGGTTGTTGTTGTATATTAGTAGAAGCACTCAGAACTGTACCAGCTCTTGGTTGTAATTCCTTCAATCTTTTAAATAGAATCATTATAAAATCATTATCAAATATTTTTTTAATCTGTGCTACTGTATTCTTAACAGTTAACGGTTGACCGGTTTCAATAGCTTGCTTAAAGGAATTATTAATTACAATAGAAAAATCTTCTACCACTGATGATATAGGAACATTATCCTCCTCTGGAGATTGAGACTTTTTGGATAATAGATATGGATTTAAATCAGGATATTCTTCAGTTTTGAATGCTTGTTCCAATGACCTTTTTATAAGAAAGGTAATTAGTAATTCAAAAGTTGGGAAGAATTTAGTTTGTATTTTAGCACTAAATTTACTTTCCAAGATTGGTTTTGGTAATTTTAATTCTTCCTGATTGACACCTTTATATTCGTTCCACTTAACAGCAATAAATCTACAATACATTGACCAATAACTTAATAGTTGTGAGAATTCTAGTGTTAGGTCACCAACTTCATGAATAGATATGACATCTTCAATGTTAGTATGATTATTAATATCATTGTTATTACTATTATCATTGTTATCGTTGTTAATACCACCATTGATGTTACTGTTATTGTAATTATTATTGTTATTGTTATAGTTACTACTACCATTTATATTATTACTGGTATGATTATTGTTTCCATTTCCATTTGTGATTGTGTTCAAATTTGAGTTTGAACTATGATGATCTTCAAAAGATTTTCTTCCCAATGGTGGAGTTGATACTCTCTGTGTCATCATACTATTAATACCTGTACTGTTATTACAGTTGGCTAATATTGGATATTTATAAGTTTGTATTTCATCAATAATCCTTTCGATATTTCTTCTATCAAAGAAGGTATCACTAATTATACCAGCTTGTGAATCAGCTTCTCTTTCAACACGTTCAATTATACCAGCCATTTGTTCCTTACCATAATAGTTTGTAATTACTGAAGAATGTTGATTTATAATTGTTGAAATGATTTCCAAAAGTTTCATTAGGGCAGCAGGATAGAAACCTACCATATCCTGTTGTGATTGATTAGTTATTATTAGTCTTGATTGATTTGAAATAATACTACAGATGAATCTTGAATAACAATCAAGACCTACTTCATCCTTACCAATCAGTGGGAAAAGAGAGAAATATTTAGTCAATTTTTCTACATCTCTTGAATCTGCAGCTTTATTGAATTCTTTTGTAAATAGATCAGTTAATTTAATGATCCAATTGTTCAACGTAATTTGAGGAGAATCTGGAACATCAGAGGTAGGCACAACAATATCTAAAAATTCACCAGTTAATGGTAATGACCTTATTCTATTGATTGATTTAGCTGCAGTTTCCCAATCTTGTTGTTCTAATGCAGAATTTGCAGTCAGTATCATATTTTTCAGTTCTTTCACTCTTGATACATAATCTGTTGTTTCTTTAACTCTTGATCTCTCTGCATCTAATAGTCTTACTCTTGCAGTAATTTTTGAGGCCAATGAGCTAGCATTGGACAATCTATTTACCAAATTACTTGAATTGTTCAAAGTAGTTGAAAGTTCTGTTCTTGCAAGTTCCAATTTTCTTGATTCTTGAATATGAGTTCTTGATTCAATAAATGTATCAAGATTATCCTGTAATTGATTCTGAGTTGAATCTATAGCCTTAATAAACTTGCGCAGCTGTGCAGAGTTTGAGACTCGTCCAAGAAGCATACCATACTTGTCAGACTCATTATGCGAAGCAGAAACATCAGCCATATTGTTGTACTCTTTTTTAATTTGTAGTATGTGTTTGTCTGTTTGGTCTGTTTAGCTGTTTGTCTGTTTGTTTGTTTGTTTGTTATACTTGCTGAAAATTCGACAATTTTTGAAAGAATTTATGGAACACGGCTGAAGTGGTTTTGTATTTGAAGTTTAATGTGTGTATTATTTGCAAGGTGTTTGGATCTGTGTTGTAAACTGTTGTTAGCCTATATTAGAAGGAGTCTATAAGCATATAACCTTCCAAGATCTCTTTTTTTCCTCGTTTTAAATATAATTTTTATTTGTTTGAAGTATTTAATGTAGATTTTTCTATATTGTAAATTTTCAGATACAAATTAAATAAATAACATTTAAATGTTTAATACTCATAAGTATAATTCTTTTCAAACCATAACAAATATTAAGAAAGATCTCTAGTAGATACTATGTATGATTACATGGAGTACATAGTGAAGTCATTTTATAAGTCCACTGGTTGGAATGAGGATAATAACTATGAAAACATCATAGCTACATCTCAAGGTACGGTTTTTATATATATTTTCCCTTATTCAAATTAATAGAATATAACAAATAATACTAACATTTTGAATATATTATAATAATTCTTTAAAGCATTGATCGAGTTTCCAATTCAATCAGATATAAAACTCAACATTTCTTCCAAATCTTCAGAACATACTGCCACTTCTTTAACATTAAATAATACTGGCGTTATTAATGGTTCAATTGCATATCTTTATACTTCATCTCTTTTGAATAATGTATTTAATACTAGTAACATTAGTTTACAAGAGGCAATAGCTGGATATAGACCTCTACAACCAACAAGGTTATACACAGAGAATGGTAAGAGTAATGTTTTAATAAACTCTGATATAAAATTTGGGCAATCTCTATATTATGGTAGATTATATTTTCCAAATAATGCACTTGAGGCAATGATAATTAAAAGGTTATCAAAGAAGACACAATTGATGATAAAATGTATAAGTCATGATAAGTTAAAGAATAAGGGAACAATGACATTTTATCTACAACAAGATGGAGGTAAATTATCAAGAGATTTTATATTTAGTACAAATGAAGGATTATGTGGATTTAGATGTCTTTATAATTTCAGACAAGGTGCAGAAAGGTTAAATACTGCATTATACAATAATTCAAGTCTTTCAATTGGAACAGAGATTTGGTTTGGTCTATTAAATATGAGTCCTGGTTTATCAACAGCTTTAAGATATAGTACACAATCAACCTATACTGGGAAGCCATTGACTATGACATTGGCATGGAATCCAATATTAGGCCATCTTTCATCAACTTATTCAGTTAGAACTAGTGCAAATTCAACTTTTAGTTCAAGATATGATTTTAATATGTATTCATATGAATCAAATTTATCATTTGGTTGTGAATTATGGAGAACAAATCAATTTAATAACAACCAAAACTACAACAATAATGAAGATGATAATAATATAACGCTAAAACATATAGATCCAAGACTAACACCATTTAGTAAACATAGTGCCAATGATCAGACAGTAGTAGAGGCATTTGAAAGTCTTGTTAAGGATACTGATTTTACTAGTGTTATTAAGATGAGTACTGATACAAATGATAGAAATATCAAGTTACTATGGGAGGGAAGATTCAAAGATTTCTTAGTATCTACAGGAATTAATATAGGTCTTAAGCAACAAGTTCCTGATATTAATAGGTATGGTATTCAAATACAGTATTCATCTTAAATATATTAATATACAACATATAACTTATAAGTAGTAATAGTTAGTTATAAGGATTTGTGTCATGTGTTTATAGATGTTGGCCATACCAAATTATATATATAGAGCAAAAATCGCAAACTTTGAAAACATCAACAAACTAAGTTAAGCTATTATAGTTATATTTATACCTATAAGTAATATAGTTGGTAAACTATAAGAGATTATTCAAGATAAGAGATATAATAACTATTATAATATACAATGTTAGTTCAAGATTCATTCAGTTTAGCTACAAGAACATTTAAACAATCAATTCAAAGAATAAGACTCTTCTCCACTTCCCCCTTAAAGCAAACATTATCATTAGAAAAGAATAGAATTACTACCAATAGCAATAACAATATTACTGGTGCAACATTAGGTTTATTAATTGGTGCTTCATCTTCAATATTTTTAACATCTCATTCAAAAATTTTAAATGAAGTATTATCAACAAATTCATTGGGTACTATTAATATTGATGGATCAGGTTCAATCTTACCAAATAAATTACCTGAACAATTAATTGATTATAATGCAATTAAGAATCCAAGACATTCAAGGTTTGGTGGGAAATTAAATTATAAACAATTATGTTATGGAAGTATAACTGGACTATTTGTTGGATTTGTTGTTGGTAAACTATCATCATTATTTGTATTTTTAACATTATCAACATATTTATTAACACAGGTAAGTTAACAAGTGTATCATCATGATTATTTATTTGTTCATCTATTTATTTCAATTGACCTATTTCAATTGATATATATATGATATGGTTTTTAAATGATTTAATATTTTTTTTGTTACTAACATTAATATATTAGTTTTTACAATCTCGTGGAATTATTACTATCCCATGGACAACCTACCTTAAAATTGGTAATGATAAAGTTGATGTTAGATATATGTTATTAGAGGATCCAAGTTTTAAATTGACATTTATATCATCATTCTTAATTGCTGCCTTCAATGTTTAAGATTGATATTAAGTATAATTTTAATCAATTGTATTTAATTCTTTTCAAACATTTGAGATTCTTACGATTGTTTTATTACTCATATTAAACATAGATGAATTAATTTATTATTATAAATATTATAATTACTAAATTAAAGATCTTTAATCATCCATTAGTATTAATATATCTATATGCTTTACTTCAATTATCATCACTATTTTATTAACTTATATAAAAAATAATCATTATTTTATTTTATTTATCCAATGATACATTTCATGCGTACCAATTTATACAGTACATATAAAAATATAAATTAATATCAATATTACAATGTAATACAATGATACGATAATTAATATCTAACTATGTAATGAAATGACACAAAATAGAAATAAAAAAAAAACTAATGCTATAGGTGAAAACCAAAAAAAAAAAATAGTGAAGGATGCGAGGTTCGAACTCGCGCGGACACCGTCCAGTAGATCTTAAGTCTACCGCCTTAGACCACTCGGCCAACCCTCCAATTATATATCTAAAAATGGTTGCGATTTATGCTGTTTGCCGATAACTGTCCGCGATGACTTTAAACTATGCTCATCTGCTCATCAATGGTGGTATTATATCTTATTATACAGAGTATTGGCTTCATTTAGAGGTCAGTTTCATTTCAATAGCTGTCTTTTTGATCAATATTCGTGGTTTTATCCCTATTTTCTTTTATGCTTGTCTTTTTAGGGGGTAAAAATTATATGTTATTTCAGAGGTTGCCAGTGGATCTAGAAAAAGAAAATTTCATATCATGTGTATTACTTAAGTTCCTAGTGGGATACTCAGTTAGTAATATACAAAATCATCAACTTTCACCCTTTATATAATGGTTTCAAATTAGCCATTTTCTACTCAATTTCCATATTATTTTCTACAGAGGAAAAACTTATTCCAATTCCGGTTCAATTCCGACTTTTAATCTAATTTCAAGGTGTTTTTTTATTTTATAGGTTAGTTATCTGCTTTAATGCCAAATGAGTACTATGAATGATGTTAATTAGATTATCGAACTACGTTTATACTTGGTTTTTAAAATAGTATTATATTCTTTGAGGTCTTTTTAACAATAT
>JAJMFI010000268.1:0-14839 GCA_030574595.1 Ruyongia chambardii
ATTGCTAATTCTCCACCAACTAAAGTACAATTAGCAAATGGATCATATTCATATAATTATGGAGTTAGTCAATATAAGACATATGGTTTAACTCATCCATTACAACATAAAAATGGATTTTTATTGATTAGAAATTTTGGTAATTTTGAATTCTTTTATCAAGATATAGTGGGGGAATATAAGAAAATTTCTTTAAATTTAGATAAATCATTAAATGGTGGAAATTTTATTGTTGATCTAAATAGTCATTTTGTTAAATTTAGTAGTATTGGTTATGATAGAGATGGAACAATTTTAATCTGTAATTATTTACCATTATTAAAACAATTAAGAATTTATAAAGTTAAAGTTGATTGGAATAATAATATTAATAATAATGACAATAATAACAATTTAAACAATAATAATACTAATAATAACGGCAATAACACTAATACCAATCCAAACACTAATAGTAGTGTTAACAATATGGGTGTGAATGGTGCTATGAATGGTAAATCAACTAATTTGGCACCAACTTTCCATATTGAAAAAGTTATTAAAGAAAAATTAATAATGATGGATGAAGATAATATTGGATTTGAATTAGAATTAAATGGTATTGAAATTATGTCACCAAATTATTCATTAGATACAGAGGTAGAAATCTTATTAAATTTTAAAACAATTAATGATAAATCTGTCCTAAAGAAATATAGATTAAGTAATACTAACTCATCAACAGGTTCAGGTTCAAATAATAATGGTAATAATGAATCAGGATATTTTAAATTATTTCAAGTGGATCAAATTAAATTATCAAAAGAGATATTACAGATTCAATTACGTAATTTTGAATTTTTCATTTCATTATTCTATGTTGATGGTAGTATTGAAATAAGACATCGATCAAATTTTAAAAGAATTAATGATCATAAATCATCACAGGTTAAGGATGCATTTTCAAATAATAATGTTGTAGAATTACCAAATACAATTACAAGTCTATTAGATGCTGGATTTGAATTTGAAATACCTAGATTGATTAATAATGGTTTTGGTAACAACAGTATTAAAAACATGTTATTATCACCAAATTTGAGTGGTTATTTATTATTAAATCATGATGATGAATTAATTTATTCAAGTTTAAAAAGAGGTCATAAACATATATTATCCAATAATAAATCAATAAGTCATAAAGGATTTAGTAATGGTGTACCTTATTCTAAAAAATCAATAATTGATGATAATGAGTTAAAGATTCTTATAACTTCATTTAGTTATAAGTATGCAAGTTCTTGCTTTACTAATATGTCATCTGATGATTTAATAATTACAATTCAAGAGGAACTTTCACGTTATGAAAATAGTGAAAGTGGTTCTACTACTTCTGATAATAACAGTAGTAATAGTAATGGTACTGTTGTTGATGAAGGTGCCTATAAGAAAACTATTATTAATGCAATTTTAGTAGAGAGTCATAAGGCATTAAGTTTTTCATTAGATCAAAGTAAGGAACAAATTGATAGAGTTCTTGTAAATCCACCTATTCAAAAATTATTATCATTACAATATTCAATTGGTAAGATGTTAGAATATAATGATATTAGTCTAATTAGTTTAAATCTATTAAATTTAAGAATAATTGGATTCAGTTTAATGATATCATTAAGAAGTCTATTACATACTCAACAAAGAATTAGTAAGAGAGAGGTTAATTCAATATTTGATATAATTTCAAGAAGTGAAAATGTATTAAGTATGTGTGGTACTGTTAATTATTTTGTTCATATGTTAATGTTTATTATTCAAGAATTAATTGATATTCGTTATGATAATGAAATTACTTCTTCTACTACTTCTACTGGAAATAAGAATGGTAAGATTAATGATCAAAGAAAGAGTATTGTTACAAGTTTAATATTGGGTAAGATTCCAAGATCATTAATAATCTATTGTATTGGAGCTATAAAGAAATGTGAATCATTTTTAACAAAGATTAAATCAACAACAAGTAATAATAAGATTTATAATGATTATCAAACACCAATTAATAAATTTTTAGAAATTATTAAAGATTTCCAATTTGAAAAGATTGAAAAATTTTTAATTGAAGTTGAAAAGATATGTCAAGATAATAATAAAGGATTAGATAAGGGATTATTATTAAATGTTGAACAAGAATTAATATTTAAGAATAAGATACCAGAGAATTATAGAATTTCATTTGAACGTAATATTTTATTAAAATTTGAAGAAATTATAATGAATAATGGTAATAATAGAGAAATAATATTATCATCAGGTCAAGAAATTGAATTTGAAGGATTAAGTGATATATATTTTCATGATGTATCATGGATTAAATATAAAGTTATATCGAATGAATATATCAATACAACAATTGAAGATATTCAGAATAATAGAATTGGAGATTCAATCAATCTAATTGATGATGTTACAAAGACAATTATAATTAATAAGAATAGATTAAAGAGATGTACAAGATGTGAATATATTACAAGTATTGGTAGTAATAATAATGAAGGATATCTATTACAAGGAGGAATTGTACAACAATGGACTATGCCATATCAAAGAACATGTATATGTGGTAACTGTTGGACATATATATAATTTAATCTTACGTTTATTAAATTTAAAATTAATTAATTTCCCAACACAGTAATACAAACGCGTAGGTGTAATTCTTTTATATATATATTTACATCCAGACATATAATATAACGCAAAGAGAAATTAGTAGTAAGATAAAAAAATAAAAAAAAATAAAAAAATAAATAAAAGGCAGGTAGGCATTTTAATGCATCAAGGATGTGGTCTGATATGCAAGTTATGCATATTCATGTTAAAAGCTGTGATGGATGATCTGCTTAGTAAGCAGCATTCAGCTTTGAAAATTAAAAAAAAAAAAAAAAAAGATGATGATTATTTTTTTATTTATTTATTTATTTATCTATTTATAAGTGGATCAATAATTAATACTTGAAAGGGTTATTAGGATTGATTACACAAATTCTTGAAGGAACTTTTGATTCTGTATTGGCATGTTATGTATATGTATATTTTTTTTTATTTGTTTATCTAATTATATTTTTATCTACCGAGATTCCTTTCAATTAGCACTAGCAGTATGTGTTATAATGTAGAAGGTCATATTAATAAAAATTTAACTACTGACTGGGTATATCGTGTCAATCAATATTACCTTATACCATACCATACCAGTATCCAATCCAATATCCATACATCCAAGTATATTAGTATTATATAAGGTATCATGTAGGATTGATTGATTATCCAACAAAAATTTTCATTAAAAGAGTCAGATCAGGATAAGAAATTTAAATTTATATAAATTGAGTAAGATATCATCAATTGATAATGATCTGATTTGTACTTAGATCTGATTTGTATTTAAATCTTTTTAAAACATAGATATAGATATAGACATACACATACACATACACATACACATATATATATAAATAAAAGGATCATGGCTACAAGTATATATACACAGAGATTACCAAATATTCCAGAGGTTAGAAAACAATCAACAATAACTACACATACAACATTAACTGGATCCACTATTGTAAACAATGAACCAACTTCAGATCCAAAATTATCATTCATAAGTAATAATCATAAGCAAGGTAATAATAGTAACAATGATATTACAAGAGGTATTGATCAAATTACATTGAATTCAAAGATTACATTGGATCAAGAGTATAACTATAGATTATTAATTGAATTTAAGGAATCAGAGATAAAATTAATTAGAGATTCATGGAAGGCAATGATCTATGATTCTAATGATACACATGATAGTAATAGTTCAAGTCATATAAGTTATTCAAATTCATTATTCTGCATTCAATTCTATTCAAATCTATTAACCATGGATCCAGATTTAGAAATTATGTTTCCATCAATTAAACATCAAGCAATTGCATTTACAACGGTATTATCAATGGCAATTAATAATTTAAATGATTTATCAATACTTGATGATTATTTATTGAATTTAGGTAAGAGACATTCAAGAATCTTGGGTATCAATGCTGAACATTTTGAATTGATGGGTATTGCATTATTAAAGACATTTGAAGATAGATTTAATTATCAATTTTCATTAGATTTAGAAAGAGTTTGGGCAAGATTATATACATATTTAGCCAATTGTTTATTAAAATTTGGTATTGATCCAATATTGAAATATGATTCCAAAACAGATGATTTAAGTATTTATTTAGCACAATTTCAACAACATACTACTACAAAGAGAAGTCTATACTATAATGATCAAGCATCAATTAGTTCATTAACCACTACAAATACATTACAATCTATAACACCATCAACAAATACCACAAGTTCATCAATTCAATACACTAGTACTAGTACTACTACTACTACTACACCTACCATTGGTAAGAAGAATAAGAAGAGCCTAAAGGAACAAGATGAAAAGTGTGTCATCATGTAGTACTACCCTTCTAATCCATCATCTTCTACTAATTAACAAATAAAACAAATCATAAATTCCTTCGTCGGCTAATTTTACAAATTCACAGATTAAAAAAAAAAAAATAGTTCAAAAAATAAATATAAAAAATTGGATGATATTTTTCATGCTAATATATTCATAACATATTCATAAACATATTTAATCATCATTAGTACATTACACTAATATTAGTTATACTAGTAGTACTAGTAGTACTAGTAGTGCTAATAGATCAATCATATGGTACAAAGGTTTAGTATATAGTATATAGTATTCAATACAATCATTAATGAAGAAATTATTGATTAGGCATATAAACTAATTTATTAAAAGAACCATTGCATACTATTTACAACTATTTATTTATATACATGTTTAATGGTATTACTACTACTACTACTACTACTACTACTACTACTACTATAATTATATATCATGTATGGTTACTATCCCCGAATACAATATTACTTACATCATTCTCTATTTACTTATTTGATTTAATCATTTATATATTACTCATCTATGTATTTAATTAACTATTCAGTATAATTAGTATTAAAACGTCTTGTTTATTAAGAGTACATTTAATTATCCTAGTTACAAGTTTATGTTTGTTAATTAAAGGATTTATCATTTATGACAACGTTTAACAGAGATCCTAGTATTTATTATTGCTTATAATATTGTTAATCTCTTTATTAATTTGTTATATGATAATTGATTAGAACAGTATAGGTATATAATTAGTTACTACTAATTACATCATGTATTATATGCTTAGCTCTTTTAAATATTATAATTAGGATTCTAGAATCTTATATGCTATACACTATACACTATATGCTATATACGCTATATACACTATATATATGAATATATATGATATTGAGTCATTACAAACCCTTGATCCCATTCAACTATTATTATTCTTTTAATGAAAGGAGTGAAATACTGATTTAAAACCTAATAAAAGACTAATAAGTAAACATACTGATTCTAATATCAATAAAAATAAGTAGATATGGATAGACAAGTTGTTTATGGTTTATAGTATATAGTATATGGTATATGGTATATGGTATATGGTATATGGTATAGTAATAATAATATATATACAGTTAGTACCTTAAAAGCAATATGAGTTAAAATTATATTAGTGAGTAGAGCTAATATTATATCTTATATTTCATATCTTATATATTATATATTATATATTATATTTAATATTAAAATCATGATTAAAATATTGATTTGAATCAACGGAGATAGAGGAAGGTTGAAATGAGGTATAGTAATTATGTTAATTATCTTGATTGATTGTTATATACTTTATATTGTATTTATATATACTATATACTATATACTATATATTTTGTTGAGTTATGTATGTAATTACCGAATATGGAAATTAAATTAATTTACAAAGATGATTAACGAGAATAGTACTTTAGCCTTTAATTGATTTTATTTTAAAGTACTATCTTATAATGTTTACACTAGTAGTATACTACAAGTATACTTGTTATAATATATATATGTATATTAAGTTCCTAAAGTTAATAAACTACTTTTATTAGTCATATAGCATATTAAATGTACCTCTCATTAATTATATGTTTATATCTAAGATTAATTGATTTGATTTGCGGTTCACCAATTTTAAGTTACTATTCATATTATTTGATATTCATATCTCTTTACCTCTACTTCTACTTCTACTTCTATATCTATACATCTTAATATCTATATATCTTAATATCTATATATATATATCTTCATATCTATATATATGTATTAAGTAAACTTAATTAATATAAAGAATTAATATAGAGAGCAGTTAATTAATAATTTGTTCTTATGATATGCGTATAATTTAACTATATAACTTTAATGAATTAATATATTAAGTCATTAGTACTGATGAATGATGTAATGATATTATAACATACCTTACCTTGTAATTACATTAATATTGTTTATTATCAATTAATATATTATATACTATATATGTATACTATATATATGTATACTATATATATGTATACTATTTAAATGTATACTGTTTAAATAACTACATTAATGAAAATACTAAAGCCTCAAAATATTAGATATCCAAGATATACCATTAAATTAAAGTGTTGTATATATTATACATATATATCCATTACAAAGTTTAAACCTTATAGTAGATCTAGTCAATTTAATTTAGTATTAGTATTTCCCCAACGTGCTTTAGTGCTTAATATAAATTATAAATTATAAATTAAATTTAATTAGTTTTAGAAATATATAACTGATGATATAGTACAGATCAAGGATATTACCCTGTAAATAACAAGGTATAACAAGTTTAAGAAAAGAGTCATGTTTTTTAGGAATTTGCACTTATATACGGTATAGACTTGTTATTAAGAACTATTATAATCCTTTATTATGAATATGAACATATGTAGTACCAAATATATATATCCTATACATCTTATACATCTTATATATATATATAGCTTAATTATCATATTAACTATCAAATGATTAAGTTAAATATGTAAGATTAAATCTATCTGATTATCTTATAGGGTAATTTATATTCAACTATCTAATATGTATATATAAACTGTTAAAATTTGACATATATATATATATGAATTTTAATTAGATTAGATTCACTGTCTCATAATATAAATATATACTGTATACATTAGTCTTCATTACTTATACATTTATAATATCAAATCAACTAAAGTTAACTTAATGATGATAAGTCAATCTTAGAAGGTACACGCCAAATCTTAAGTATTTCCCAATTGGGTAATTTAATTAATTTAATCTCTTTTAATTTTTAACGCGTCGTTTTCTTTATTTTTATTTTTATTTTTATTTTTATTTGTTTTAATTTTTAATTTTGAAAGGAGCGCCAAAAATTTAAATGGCAAAAAATCAAAATAAAAAAAAACTACATTCAATTTGAAACAAACAGATTTAATTATATCTAAGATATTATAATACTCCTGTTTATAATAATAACATCTTCTTCTTATTACTTTTTAGCTAGTAAAACATCTTCATTGATCAAATTTTTATAATATTATTAGTAGCTGCTTAATATCAATATCAATATCAATATCATAGTTTGTTTTTCAAATATTAATATAACTACAGATCATTAATAGATTGTGATTGTGTGTGTGCGTGTTTAATAGATTATAGAGATTATGTTATACCTGGATCATCATCACCACCAGCATCAATATCACAATAATAATAGTAATAATAATATTAGTGGTAATAATAATAACAATATTAGTGGTACTGTTAATAAACATAATCATAATTCATCAAATACAACTCGTTCAACTTCTGAATTATCAACAACAACAACAACAACAGCAATAAATAACGATTGGGAAACTTCAAGTAATCTATCTTCAATTACTTTTGGTAATACAACAATGTCACAAAACGAATACAATGATTCTTCTCAACCAACTTCAACAGATTCATCCCCTTCCAAAAAATTCAATAACAATAATAACGATAATAATCAGAATAATAACGATAATCAGTTCTATTCATCATATGATATAGATAATAAAGATCATGTTAAAAACTTTAGACAATCCATTGTGTTCTCTGATTCAATGATATCATTGAATAATATTGATAGTAATGATCATAATAATGATGATTCATTACAAAACGTTATTAATGACATCAATGATGATTACAATGAAGAAGAAGATGATGATGATGAGATATATGAAGATGGTTTAGATTATTATGATGATAGCAACAACAACAATAACAATAATAAGAATAATGATTTGAATCTAAATACAAAGACTAAATCATTTAAAATTACAAATTCTCCATCTCTCTCTGCATTAGCTTCAATTCTTAATGAAAAGAATAATAAAAGAAAACAAAAGCAGGAACTTCAATTTAGACAAAATTCTCAAGAGACTCTAACATATCATAATTCTTTTGATATTCATAATAATTCTCAAATCATTGAAGAAGATGAAAATGAAGATCAAGATCAAATTGAAGACCATGATCAAAATTTAGAGGAGGGAAATGTTTTACCGCCGCCACCACCATATCAACAAAAGATTCAACAACAAGATGAAGTGGATTTAATCAATATTAATAGCCCAGTATTGATACAGTTGAATAATAATACCAATAGTAGTAGTAATAATAATAATAATTTTCAAAATAATACTATTGATTCTAATATGAATAACTTTAATGATGATATTTTTCAAACACCAAAATTTAATACTACTGGTTCTTTTAATCCTTCAAATACTAACAATAATGATAACACTACTGATAAGAGTAATATAAATAATATATTCGTTGTTAAAAATAACAATATCATAAATGGTTCAACTGATACCATTACTGAAAATAAATCTCAAAAACCATTACCAATTCCTAAAACTCATACTCAAAATCAAAATCAAAATCAACATCAATATAAATCTTTGTTAAATTCAACTACCAACATAACAAATACTTCAAGTTCAAAAGTTCTACCAAAAGTAAGAAAAACTAATTATCATGAAAATATCTCTAAGAGTAATAATAAGAATAATAGTGATACCATTGTTGTACCAACTGTGAAAATTACTAAACCAAATAATAGATCAACATCATTGCCTGTTACTTCTTCTTCTTCTTCTTCTCAACAGACCTATTCAAGCGCCTTAAATTCAAGTTCAACTTCAAATTCAAAATCTGTTAAACAAACTGAACCAGTTATTAAACAACAGCAACAACAACCTCAAAAGAAAAATAAATTCATGTCTTTATTCAAACCAAAGAGATCTGTTTCAACTCCAATCATAAATATAAACACCACAACAACAACAACAACGAATACTTCTTCAAATCCTCCCCCACTTTCAAAACCTTTATTTAATAACAATAAATCATCAACCTCTACTAATAAAAAGAAGGAAAGCATAGAAGCAACTGAGAATAATTCAAAGATTGAATCATCCAATAATAACAATAATACCAAGTCGATGCCAAAGAAATCACATTCTGCTTCAACAAATTCATTATTTAACGCATTCAAAAAGAAATCATCAACAAATAAAGTTCCAATTGTGAAACAAACTGAACAACAAAATCAAATTGATAAGAATAATTCATCATTATCATCATCTTCAAATCCAAACTCAGCAAATAAGAATCAATTATCATCTTCAAGATCTACTCCAATCATTAATGATACTTTAAAAGTTCCAAATAATTCTAAAAGAAGTAAGAGTAATAATAATCGTACTAAACATCTATCACAAATATCTCATTCATCTGATATCTCTTCAATTGTCTTTGAAAATGATGATTACAACTATAGTAATAATAATAATAATAGAAACAGTATCAGTATTAAGAATAGTATCAGTAATACACCAACAGATCATGATTCCATAGTAAAGCTTGGTGAAACATTATTCCCTAAATCATTAAGTGCTCAAGAAGTGGAAAGTATTGTCTCTATTGAAAGAACAAGATCAATCAAATCAAGACATTCTTCTTTAAACTTCAACAATGGTAATTCAAGAAATAGTATTGATGGTAGTAGATCTCTGACTGATATGATTTCAATGAATGCCAAAGAGGAAGGTATGATTGTTGAATTTGGTAATTCAAATAACTTATATGATTATAATAATGATGATAATTTTCAAACTACAAGTATTTTGAAAAATAGTAATAATCATAGAAATATCACAACCTCCATCAATAACGATAATAATGCTGATAAGAATAACTTTGATGATAGTTTTGATTTTGATCCTAATCAATTCTCAAATATGTTTGATAATTTATCAAATAAGAATGATTACCTAATATCTAATAATAATAATTATATCAATAATAATAATAACAACAATCAATCAAGTTCTCAATCTCAACAACGTGTTGATGATGATAATGATGTCTCTGATCTAGCAGAATTTGCTGATTTCATTGATTTTGGTGGTGTACTAGATCTAGATCTGAACATTGATGATGCATTCGCCACTCATGATGATACATATGATTATACAAATACTACTCAAGATTATGGTGATAGTAGTTCAGATGAAGATGATGAAGAGATTCATTATGATAATTACCAATCCTATGTTCAACAACAACAACAACAACAACAAACTTCAACATCACAGGTTAAACAACAGACATCGTATAATAATTATCATTATTCGCCTAGCGCTGTTGATACTGAGGATGATTCAAATAGCGTTAATTTTATTAAAATTGGCGAGGATATCTCGTACACTGAAGATACAGAAAGTGATGCTCAATATCAGCCTGCTTTGGAGATAGAAACTGATACTATTCTGGATCAAAGTTCAATTGATCAAGAATTTGATAAATCATTCTCATTTGATAGAGATTACAACTATGATTCAAAGCTAGATTCAAATACAAATGATAACACTATTGATATCACTACTACAAATAAGAATAAATTGGACTCGCCAGCCTTAACTATCAACTCTCAATCACCAATATCATCTCCATTTCTACCACAACAATCTGATTCTAATATGTCAAGACCAATTTCAATGTCTTTTAAGAAGGGTCTTAATCGTCCATCATTTAATAATAACTATCCAGCAAATACAAATACTAATGCCAAAAGCAATCGCTATTCAATGACTTTATCCGCTAGCACACAATTTGATGATATGGATTATAATAGCAATGAACATATTGGAAATGAAGATGATGATTATGAAGATGACGAAGAAGATGATGATGATGAAGGATTCAACGATAATGATTTCCATGAAGATTTTAACAAGTTGAATATTTCAAAACAGAATAGAAGAGTAACATTTAGCTCTAAAATCATTCTTTATGATGTTTTCAGTGAATTAGAATACGATAGACATCCAGATGTTGCTACTTGTAATCAATTAACTCCAGCAATAGCTCAAAGAATTAAAGATGAATTGAATGATTTGAAAGCAAATATGCCAATTCATGAAGATTCTAAACAATATACTCATTTCTATTAGTTCACTCCATTACACATACTGATGTACATATATTACATCAAACAAACATACAAATTGCATACTTTTTTCATTATTATATAGCTACTTTAGCTTTACGTTTACTTTTTTTTTTACATACATTCTTCTTGATTAGGGACATCTCAAAATTATAATAAATTTACTTATAATTAATAATACTAAACATATTGCGTATTGAATATTGCGATTAAAACTATTAAATATAATTATAATAATAGGTTAAACTACATTTCAGTGACATCGAATAGATTATACTCATTAAAACTAAATTAAAACTTTGAACATTAAAATAACAAAAAAATAAATACTTAATACAATGACTATTGCACTCCTTGTGAACCCACTTTATTGATCTACCCAAAATAATACAAGTATGGTATTATTACCGATTCAATCAAGATCTATTTCTTACCTCTCTTCTTCTTTTTCTTTTTATTCTTATTATTTGATTTGGAATTGTTATTAGGAGATGATTGGCTACTATTTTGTTCTGGTTGTGGAGTATTTGATCTTGATGAAGACAAACCTTCATCATCTGCATCTTCAATATCAGCTTTCGAGTTTTGAGTTTGACTAATTTGACCAGTTTCAGCAACAATTGAGGTCAATGGGACCAATGGTTCTTGAGTTTGCAAAATTGTGCCTTGACTACTGGTCTGTGTTTTAGCAGGTATACTTTCAATAATATGTTTTTCCTCATTTTTAGCTACAGTTTCCTTCTTTATTTGAGGAACATTATGAGTGGATTGAGATTGTGGATCTGGAATTGATGATTCTTCCAATGGATCGTAACTATTATTTTCTTGATCATAGATAGATGAAGCCCTTTCATATAGTCTTTCTCTTTCATCTTCATCTTCATCTTCTTCATCGATATTATTAATTGGCGGTAATTTTATTTCTTCTTTATAACTAGGTGGTTTACTCTTTATCGAAGCTGATGTTGAGCTATTATTGGATATGATACGTGTTGGTAAACCTGATCCATTTGATGAAGAGGATTGATGTGAATGATTCGAATTTGATGGTTGTAATCTTGCTCGAGCTGCATTCAATAAAGCGGAAGGACCAAAAAATGATTCTTCCTCTGATGGATAATTTGGTGGTAATTCATCTCCTTTGGCCACTAATTCATCATTAATTATTTCTTTACCATATGCTGGTGGAATACCAATTGTACCATTTAAACTACCAAACCCCCATTTTTTAACATTTGCTTCAATGAATACAAATCCCAATTGTCCTATATTTACATCAACTTTACATGGACCACCTTTACAACCAATTATTGGATAAAGATCCATTTTCATGTTATTAATGGCATCAACGACTTTTTTACCGTTATGTGTGAAGAATATAGTACCGGTTCTTGGTTTGAATCCTATACCAACAACATCACCTTCAATCAACTTATTAAATAATTCTGGAGACAAAAATGGATTACTAATTCTAACCGATCCATTTGATTCATAAGCAATGGAATACTTGTTATAACCAGGTAATCTAAATTCAGGATATGGTTTGGTGGAGAGGCCAATGGCTAGATGTACGTTATTTGGTGTTGGTATCTCCATTAATTTGACTTCAAAATAGACTGTTTCTCTAATATGATGAATCTCTGAGTTTTCATTATGAATATTGACAGGTAAAGGATGATTCATCATAGTTGATACAACTTCATCATTATCATTTGTTAAAAATGTGATATCTAATTTATCCTCTACCAGTACATTATTATTATGAGGATCTCTTGCTTGATCTTGATCTAATGTTAAGAATTGGTATGACTGAATACCACGATCGATAATGAATTGACGATCTTCATCAGTTAAAGTTTCACCTATTGGATTTGCTATTGGAGGATATTCATTTTGAAATTGAACTGCATGTTCATAATCCATTCTTTCTAAATCAGAAACTGTTGGAAGGAATAGTTCTTCTTCATGTAATCTATTCTCTTCATCATCAAATTCACCAGGGATATTGAAGTTTGATCCTAAGAATATAGAACTATCATTAGAATAAAACGAGAAATACACCGTTAGTATTAGTAAAAATAAGAATAGTACACCCAATGATATTGAAACACCAATAATTATAGGCAAATTGAAATCAGGTTCATAATAATCATCTGCAATTCTGAACAGATAGTCAGATATCTGATTCACCGTCAGCATATTGTATAAGCTATATGATGTAATAATCGAATATTAGAAGCAATGAGAGCGAAACTAGTGATAATAGCGATTATAGCTCTGCTTGTCTATCTCTCGACTGTTATTAATAAACAAAGTGAGGGCAAACCTAATAACTGGCTCAGCACACGCAAAAATCCAGTTTCAAAACTGATAAAAAATTTATTTCCTATATGTTTACCAGTTAACAATAGGTACTATAGTATAGCTATCTCTATAAGAAATGGATGAGACTATTAATGCAAGATTTTAATACTTTTATTGATGCTTCTCAAAGGGAAAACTTTTGAAACTTTTTTTATTTTCTTATGTGTTTTTTTTTTTTTATTTCTCTATTTATTTTCTTACTCATGTTACAAAGCAAACAGTAACTAGTATAACATATTTACTAGAGGAACGTATTATCAAGTATTAAATACTATTAATACATACAGTTTAGACATCTAATATGGACTACTACTCCAATCTAGACCCTAGGTCTTTGAACTCGACGCCTACCATCTTTGAAATCATATCTTCAAACGAGTTAGAGCAGTTGCTATCCCCATCTTTAAGATATATCATTGTTCATTATTCATCCAAGTATCCTAAATTCCTATTAAGATTGGCACTAAAGTTTGATGAGTTTAATTTATTGCTGAGAGGGTTTATTGAATACTACTATTTGAAGAATTGGAATTCTACATTTACTGAAAACTTTTATGGTATTAAGAGAATCAATAAGAATAAGATTCTTCTTAATAGTACCAGTACAAACAATAGTAACATTAGTGATTTAATTCAACTGAATTCAAGATTGAAAAAATATCAGATATATTTAAGCTTGATTAACTTGGTTGGTGCTCCATATATATTAGAAAAATTGGATATTATTTATGAAAAGTTATACGTCAAATCCTTAATGAATAAAAAGAAGAAATTGACTCTAATTAAGAGATGGTTCATTACATTATATCCAATGATTTTATCTGGTATCAAGGTATCCAATGTAATTTTCCAAATATTGTATCTAAGTGGGAAGCTAAAGTCACCATCATTTTTGGATTATTTATTGAACATTCAGT
>JAJMFI010000269.1:0-14530 GCA_030574595.1 Ruyongia chambardii
CCATTTGTAAGGATTTCTTTCTTGGTCTTGATTTAACTTTATTCGTTTCTGATATGTTTGACAATTTTTTAGAATTTAAGCCAGAAGTTGTGTTATAATCAGTTATATCAACATCATTTTCATTACTCTTTGGAGAGATGGTATCGGTTGAAGAGTCTACATTTTTGTTTAAACCTAATGGAGCAGATGCAACTCTTCTCAAAGATGGCTTTGAAGCTGATGGTGTTGATGTTGTTAATGTTGTTGCTGCTGCCGTTGATGATGACTTTGTAGTTGTAGTTGTTGATGATGACTGATCTTGTTTAATTTTTGGATCTAATGAGGAATTGTGTTGTTCTTCAAAATTAAAAGTAGCTTGATTAGTATTATTGGCATCTTTATTTGAATTTTGATTATTTTCTTCAGAGATATCATTTAATGAAACATTTGAAGAGGTATAGTGATTATGTTTTAATGCAAAAGGTAATGGGCCATGACCGTAATATTGGGATTGTAAAATATTTTGATTTTCAAAACTTTGTTGACTTGATAAATGAGGAGGTAAGCCTTGATGAGCGAAATAAGGATGCTGAGAGACAAGATGATTATTGCTTTTATGGTTTGAGGTTGAATGTATACCATTTGGTGGAGGATTTGGTGAAGAGGGAGAACGAAGTCTTTTGATTATTTTAGAGGCAGTTGTCGCAGTTGCTGCTGCTGCTGTAGAAGAAGAGGAAGACGATGGAGATGCAGATTGTTGTTGAATTTGTTGTTGTTCCAGTTCTTGAATTTGAATTTGATTTTGATAATCTGTTGATAAGAATTCATTTTGTGAAGTTGTTGTGCTATTATGAGGATTATAGCTATCATGAGATTCTTGAGGGAAATCCTCTAATTTGAATGAATCTTGATTTAATTTATTTAAATAATTAGGATTAGGATTTTGATTAGGATTTGAGGTGGCAGCTAATATTGGAGAATTTGAATTTGATCTTTTAAATAGACTTTTAAATTTTGTAGTTAATTTCTTTTCCTCTTGAGGTATTAATATACTTGAATCTATGAATGGTTCCACATTTGGGGTATTGTATTGATGAATAACTGCCTCTTGAGGGATAGAAGGATCTATAACCATAGAATCATTTTGAGAAATGGGTTTTGAGCTATCCTTTGAATTGTTTGAAGAATATGATGATTCAACTTGTTGATTTTGTTGATTTTGTTGAATAGATGCGAAATAATCAGTTTGATTTGAATTTGAATTTGAATTAGGTAATTGTTCAGGAGATTTTGAACCAAAATTAAATAATTTCCCAATAGACATTGATCTAGAACGTAGTTTTGATAAAGTTGGAGGTTGTCCTTTTGAATCATTCTCAAGATTCTTTGTTGAATCAACATATTGATTTTGTATTGAAGAATTGTTTAATAAGTACGAATTGTTATTAATATTAATATTATTACCATTGTTGCTGGAATTATTGTTGGAATTGGAATTGATGTTATTGGTATTTCCATTAGATTGGGGATTAATAGTGGTATTATTTGAATTTGAAGAATTGTATCCTATACCATCCTCATTAATGAAAGTATGCTTACTTTGATTACCTATAGCAGCCGTTGTCATTGTTTAGCAAAGATGATATATGTAAGCAATTGAGTAAATGATAAGAACAAATTAAAACTTTTTAAAATGATTGAAGCTCAAGGCTTAAAGCCCAAAATTGGGAAATATAAAATGCGAGCAAAATGTGTAAAATTGCAAAGCTTCAACTGATTAAAAGGACAGTTTGAAGATTTGATGAAGTGTGTTAGAATAATGAGTTCTGTTCTGCAAGCAGAGAAAATAGACTATTTCTTTATCTTCCAAATAAAATTTAGTTGTATCTTCAACAATAATATAAGGGTACAATTACTCTTAGTAATACCTCTGTTACACTACTAATACATTAAAAGACCTTAAAAATGCGGTTTCTTTTTTTTTTAAGTGGAAAGTGGAGAGTTAGACCGGGTAATTCTTGAATAGATTCAGTAATAATAGTAATACTACTAGTACTACTACTTATGATTAACTTCTGATTGAACCACTTTTCTTTTAAGTTCTAGACTACTAATATATTCTATACATAGTAACTTATTACAAAAGTAATTGTTTTTCTTATTACAAGTAGTCGTCATTGTACATCTTTAACCTTACCAATATTTTAATTGTGTTCTTGCCTTGTTAGGCTGATGTTTCAGATCCGTGAAATGTGGTCCTTACCGAGTTTCTCTTCTATATACTGTAACTAACTATATATATAGGTATACTATAAACAACTATTATACAATATCTCAAACCAATTTGAATCTATTATTGTTCAACTTATAGATATGATACTTTGAAAGATGTTTCAAAATATTGAGAGGTATAGAGGTATAAAAAGAGGACCATTGGTTCCTCTATTACTCTGTTCAAATTTCCTTTCCTTGAATACATTAAAATCAATATTCTAATTCAATAATCATGAGTTTAAATAGTCTAATAACAATCACTCTATTATTAATTGTATCTAAAGTCATTATTGCTAATCCAATTGAGTATTGGAATTCAACTTCAAATTATCCATTAAGATCATTATCATCATCCTCTGAAATTCCATTTTTATATGTTGCATCATCATTACCATTATATTCATCAACTTATTCATCTGAAAAATCAAAGACTACTAATTTTAATTCTTTCTCCAATAATTCTACTAATATTGATACAGATATACCTTCAACAACTATTATTACCATAACTTCTTGTTCAAATAATGAGTGTTCATCCTCTACAATTACTACTGGAATTACTGTAGTTACTACTAATTCAAGTGGAATATTAACTGAATATACAACTTATTGTCCATTATCTACAACAATTTCAGCTTTCCAGTCATATTCAGAGTCATATTTACATCTACAATCATTTAAACCTTCTAAGTCTCCAAATGTAACCTCTATTGTGCCATCAACCACTGCGACAACAACCAAAGGAATCATTCCCTCAACTACTATTATTACTGTTACTTCATGCTCTGAAAATAATTGTTCCTCAGATATAGTTACCACTGGTATCACTGTATTGACTGTTACTTCCTCCGGAATTATCACTGAATATACTACTTATTGCCCATTAACCTCGTCACCTTCGTCACCACCATTATCACCATCACTTTCACCATCACCATCTTCTCCTTCTTCCAATAGTAACTATATCTCTAGTTTTATCTCCACAATTGATACTCATGTTCCATCATCAGTGGAATATAAGTCTTCTGATACACAAACAACAACTTCAGTCATTTATGAATATGTTACATCAACAGCAATTCATAGTAGTGAAGCTGCTACTACCAATCTAAATGATATTTCAACAATAAATTCAGCTTCAACTTCAACTACAGCTTTGCAAAGCTTCACCATTATCACTATTACTTCCTGTAAAGATAATTCGTGTTATATAACATCAGCAACAAGTGGCTATACTGTTATGACATATACTTCAGAAGGTATTGTAACTGTATTTACTACTTATTGTCCATTATCCACATCAATTTCAGGCTTAAGCTCAACAAGTTTAAGAAATCAAATTACTTCAGTATCAGAAATAGTTGACTCAACTGCTCCCACTTCATTACCATCAAATGCATCAACTACTTCTATTCCTTCACAAAGCTCAACTATTATCAATGTCACTTCTTGTAGTGATCAAGGATGCTCTACTAAATCAATCACTACTGGATTAACAATCATTACTTCCACTTCAGAAGGTATTGTTACTGAGTATACGACATATTGTCCATTGACAGCTACTAGCTCTAATGTAAGCCTTCCATCTTCTTCCACTATTTTGACTGAAACTAAAGCAACATCAACATCAGATAATACATATACTACTTCTGATGTTATTGAGACTACTATCACTGGCGTCACCTCATCATCAACTCAAAAGCAAAGCTCTACTATCATTACTGTAACTTTTTGTTCTGGAAGTGATTGCTCAACCCCACCTATTACTACTGGTGTGACCATTATAACTACAACTTCAAGTGGAATTGTTACAGAATATACTACTTATTGTCCATTATCTGTTATTAGTACATCAGAATCGTCAAATGTTCTTGTTACAACTCTAATAGCTGCTGAGCAAACAACAAAATCTGAAGATTTACTAGTTTCAACTACAACCCCTCAATCATCATTAGAAGCGCTAACACAAGTAACCACATCAATTTCTTCCACTATCATTACTGTTACATCATGTGTTTCTAGCAAATGTTCGTCTTCTCTTGCTAATACTGGTATTATTTTAGTCACCACAGAAAACGAAGGTGCTACAACAGTCTACACAACATATTGCCCTTTAACTTCTGTATCAACTACTACCGGCTCTATCACATCATCCATTGATACTTCTACATCATCATCTATTGATACTTCTACATCATCCATTCATACTACGGTTGCATCTCTAACTGGTACTATCGCTACATCTTCTATCGAAACATTCCCAGTAAGATCAACAAATACTTTAGGAACAACAACATATGTCACTGTTGCAGCCGATTCCATATTAACAACAGTCTCAGGGACACCATCTTTGGTAAGTGATATAACAGCAAATTCAGTATCTTACACCTCTTCTTCAACTGAAGAAGATTCTACTGTTACATCAATTGCATATGTTACTAGTACTCAACAATCGATTACTGTAGAAGAATCAGCAGCAACATCCATACTATATTCTAGCAATTCACCCATTTCAACAGCAGTATCAGTTGTGGAGTTGACATCCACCATTAGACCGTCAACATCCTCATTCATATCATCTACATTCACATCCACGTTAGTAGCTCAATCAAATAATACAACTGCGAGTTCAACCACATTATCATCAGAAAATCTCGCCAGCACAAGCGGCCAAAGTGTTGCAGCTACTATTTCATCGTATACAGGTGGTGCTCCTGTTTCAGGAAAAGCTATTAACATGGGGAAAATCTTGGTACCACTTCTTATATTATTAATGAATACCATTTAAATTTATTCAACTTATTGAGCTATATACTCAACTTTTGTTTATTACTTTCTGTTAAATATAAATTTGCCTTTCCGTTATACATACGCAAATATTTTTTGATGTTTCATTAGTTAGTAAACTGAATATCTAATTAATTTGTTTAACTTATAGTAAGTATATAACAAAAAGAAGCATATTTTGCAGAGAGCAAAAACTACTTTTATTTTAGTATTGAGTGTACTCTAAATGGAAGAAAAGCATGAAAATGTTCAAGAATTGAGCAAACCAGAAAATAAGAAAGATGCTAGCCACGGACAATATCCCATTCAATTTCCGTTATTGAGACTTCTTCACCAGCATTATCATCATAATCATAGAATTCATCATCAACCAGTTCAATTTCATTGAATTTAGTAACACTTTCAGCACCTTTAGCTTCAAATAAACCATTTGGAATAAATTTAACAAATTCAATGCCACGAGCTTCAATTTCCAATATTGTAACCTTTTTGCCACTGTCATCAATGGTATAATTATTCTTAGATCTTGTTATACTAGCACTAGACTCCCTTTTACAGCTCTTGCATTTGAACACAAAATTGGCCTCACCTCTGCTGCCTGATATTTCATGCTGTTCGAAACGATTTATAGTAACTTCTTTTTCATGTTGTTCACGGCATGATGTGCATTCAATTTCAAAAGTGTACTCAAATGGGGTAGATTCTGTGTCAACAGGTCTGAGATCTGTTAATGATTGTAATGTAGCCTTCAATTCTAATTTGTAAACCATAGCTTGTTTAATTAAATTTGGTATGACTACTAGCTAGTTTGATGAGCTTATTCCTCTCCGGAGTTTTGAAGAAATCTGCAATAGTAAATATCGAGATTATATAATCGTGAAAAGTTATACTAAAACTTACAAGTAGTATTAATTATAAGAATAATTTGGTTTAGTCTAGGATATAAGGTCTTGCTTGTACAGGTACTACTAGTATTAGAGCTGGGATCTTATATGTTTTGATATGCATCACTAAAATTTGTTGGCTTTCGATGTATATTTGCCTTTATGCTTTCAATTGATGTATGATTTGAATATATACAACGCATCATATGCTTCAAAATTTAAGAATGTGATATAATATGATCAGAATACAATTACATATTACAAATGCTACCTAATACAGCTTTATTAATTTACAATCATTACCGGTCATTACTTATATATTAGTTGAAGCTGAAGGTGAGAATCTGGATATCTTTTTAATATCGTCTTTATCATTATGTGCCATGTATGGGGTATAGTATGAATTTACAGTAATATTATCAGTTAAATCATGAACCCATGATTTTAAGTCTTCGTCTTCATTGATGAGAGCAACATTTTTGAAATATTTCAGTAGATACTTATTCTCATGGGAAGTTAAGTCATGTTTTTTGGATACAGTTCTGAATATTAACCGTATCATTTCTATCTTATTAGTATATTTCTCTGCTGACAACAATGTATCTACTAATCGTACAACCAATGTAGATGGCATTGGAGATTTATGATCCGAGTACTTTTTATATGAATTCGACCTATTCATTGAAATTCTGTAGTTTGGAGGATCATTATGTTTTTTGGAGTAATCATTATCATCAAGTATTGCCTTCTTGAAAAATTTAGCAATAACATATTCAATTCTTGAACTATGAACGTTAAATTCACATAGACCTCTTAATGCATTTAAATATGTGTCTATGGTAATCACACTTTTACAAGATTTTATTTTTGATGTAATATTATTCAGTACCAATTGATTAAATGTGTTATCATGATCAGATAATTTGATAAATGTCAACAGCTTATCGAATAGGGTGAAGTCTTCACTTTGAATTGAAACATTCAACAAACTATTAAATACTTTTTCATTTGATATTGTTTTTAAGTAATAAATATTTGAAGCTAATAAAGATTGTACAAGTCTAAAGCTGGGATTCTGTGGGTAATTCAATGTGTAATTGAATATTATTTGATAAATATTAGGTGAAAATTCAATTCTATCAATCACTGTTGCCAATTCAATCATAAATTCATTATTGTTATTCTCAAATTCTTTTAATGAGGTAGTATGAGAATATTTGGATAAAACGTTCTGTAATTCTTCAACATTCTCATTTTCTTTATAGTCACCACCATCGTTGTTCTTATTCAGATGAAGTTGTCCTTGATTCTCCACTTTTCTATAATCTAAAGTTTTATCAAAAGTTCTAACCAAATTATAAATATTTGTACCAGATGTCAAAATATATTCTTTTAATTCATTGAATGGTATGGATTTTAAGAAATCCTTTTGATCTTTGAAATTTGATACTAAATCTACATCTTCAGGCAATAATAGCATTAAGTTATTGATTATTGCTTTCCTCTTCTCTAACGAAATGCCATCTAGGTTGTTCAGATCATCCTTCAGGGAATTAAGATAATTTGATATTATAACAGTGGATAATAATTGATGAATGAAAAGATGTTTTGATCTTTCAAGCTCAATATCCTTTGAAGTGGATGATCCTAATGAGTCAAGACTTTGAGAAGAGATAGGAAGATCATTGAAAAGTTGTTGTTGTTGTTCAAATGAGTAAATATTATGTAAATATGGGTCCAGTTCTTCTAGTTTCCCAGATTTTGTACTATTTTCTATATTTTCAGAACTTTCTATTCTTTTATTGGACAGATAAGATAAGCATCTATAGCTTGAGAGTATACCAAGGCTTAAGAGGTTTGTTGATATGAAAAGAACATTTGATGGGTGCATAAGATACTGGAAAAATAGAGATCTAGAGGGAGATATAAATCTATTTAATCTAGCTCTTGTTCTATTGATAGTATGAAAGAATTTAATACAACCTTGATTATACCTCGAGACACCTGAGTCCCTGATTCTACTGAAAGTGCCACTACTCTTGTTCGTTCTAAGGTGAATTGAGCTTCTAAGAATGCTTCGACTTCTATGGAGCCAGAACACCATATCTAAAGCAATATCAGCTACAAATAATAACCTTTAAAATATATGATAATACCTTTTTGTTTATTGGCCCATCTCTTTCTCTTTATCCAAAATTCACCAAGCAAGAAAACATCTGGACACCAAGAAAATTTTCAGTTACAATTAAAAAAAAAAAAAGACAATTTCTCTCATTGGGATAGAAGAGATGCTGAGTTACTATACAATTGATTTCTTTTACTACTATTTACTAATACTAATAATGAAGTTTCTTACTACTAATTTTGTGCAATGTGCTGTTAAGTCATGCGATTCGTCCGTCGAATCATTTCCTTTAAAATATAATAACTGTGAGTTAGTGCAGGAGGAGCAAGACTTCTCCCCAGACTTTATTATTAATATGTTAGACAAACTTGAATGGTCTGCTGTGCTTAAGGTCGCTTCTGATCTAGGAAATACATCATTACCACCTGCTAAACCAGAATCTGTTGATCGTAATGATGAAGATTCTGTTGCTCTACTAAAGGATTTACATACATTATTGTTGGAAACCAATATCGTGGAGGGTGAAATGGTTTGCAATAACTGCAAGCATATCTATTACATCAAAAATTCGATTCCAAACTTCTTACTACCCCCACACTTAGCATAAAGTCTACATTATTGACTAAAACAATTCATATATTCATACTTACATACAAAGTTAATCCTTAATTATTTCACAAAGTATCATCATAACTTTCAAACTTTTTGTTTAATTTATATACATATTTTTTTTATCTCATCTCCATAATGTTTACCCTTCCATTGCATCAATTATAAGAAGAAGATCTAGAAAACTTGCATGTAGAACTTTTATAACATTATATAAGACATGATTGATACATAAATATTCGTAGAAATTCATACCTTTCATAAAAAATGTCCATAATCAGTAATATATAACTAATAACATAAAGGTTTATACTAACTCATAACATTATTAATTATTAGTGTTTTCTTAAAACACGCGAAATTATGTGCAAAAAATTCGCGAATTAAATTAAATTTAAACCATAAATAGACTATTTACATAACAAATAAAGTATTATTGCTCGATATACTATTAATAAGCATCTGATTAGAATATAGTTGGATTTTAAGATGGATCCAGATACTGATCCCAATATTGATCCTTTAATTGATGAAAATATAGCCAAATATGCGATTGATACTGTTTATCAAAATGGAAATTTATTGAATTTCAATATTAATGGTTCCAATGCCAGCAATGAAGATAGCAACATTGACACCAACAACAATAATCCCAATAACATTATTAATCATGATGGTCACAGTACGCAAAGTATTGGTAAGATTCATAAGAGTAATATGAGCTCTAATATTAAAGATAATCATATATTGAGTAGTAATAATAATAATTCAAACCTTACAAATTTAATTAACTTTGATCAAATTGATTCTATTCAAGATACTAATGTTACAAATGATCATCAACAGGCAGATATAAGCTTCCTTCAGCAAAATCTGCATCTGAACCAGCCCGACCATAGTATTGGCAAGCAACAATCTGTTAAATCTATTTTACACTCCAAGCTTTCAAATATCTCAAAACAAAATGAACCTGATCAACTGGATCAAGAATTACATAGAGAATTACAAAAACATGTTCATCAACAGTTATACCCATTACATAATCATCAAACAATATTGGTGGCTGAAAAACAAGAGAATAATTCTATTAAAAGTAGTCTCTCAAGTCATCCACAACAAAAGGTTATCAGAGATCCAAAATCTGATGTCAGCATAGTGGTTGTTAATCCCGCTTCAAATGAAGGCACAAGAAGATTAGGAAGGCCAAGAACTAATAACTCAAACTCTTCAAATTCCACACAGACAACCTCTATTGCCAATTTAAATGAAAGTATCGTATCAAAATTCAGACTAGACCGAAGACCGATAGTTGGACCAGGTTCAAGAGGAGGAAGAAAGAAGAAAACTGGAATGATTTCAAAACCTGCGAGATCTCAACCGACGTTTAAAGTCATTTCTAAAGGCTTGCGATTAGTTTTAGAATCAGGTCAAGGTGATCAAAGATTATTACCTGTATTAAATAAACAGCATTCTTTTAAAGAAGAAAATAAATCATTACAAACGTTGAATCAAAAAACGATAGATTCATCAAAAAATAAAGAAACTGAAATCAATAACCTTCCCAAGAAAGGTGCTAATAATATTGTTTTTAAAAGTCAAAATAAGGATAAAGATAGGACATCAATTAAGGAAAGTGATGAATTTAATGCTAATGATTACATTTATAATGATGATGAACAAAGTAATAATATTTCGACAACTCGAAGAAATTCAAATACTAATATAGACGATGAAATCCTAATAATCTCAGAGACTACCGTTAATGACACAAAAAATAACAAATCTATAATCGGTAGAGATGGTGATGGTGATAAGATAAATGAACCAATGATTATTTTAGAAGATTATAATAAACTTAAGGAAAAGGGAAGAAGTACATCAAAATACCCCAATGATGTGTTCAGTAGATTAGGATTAGCTCCTGTACGATCAAAGAGAACTTCACAAAAGAATATGAGAGATTTGAAAAGATCAAGAAAGGAGCTCCCTGGTTCTCTTGTTGGTGCTCATTACCATGTTTATGAACCAGAATTGGTGTTAACAGATAATATGAACTTACAGGATGTTAATAATACAATCGCTTTAGGTTTTGAAGTTACACCAGCCCCTTATGCTAAGGACATAATGATAATTTTGGAATTTTTCAATAAGTTCAGACCATTATTCAAAGATTTCCACAACATTGGTCCTCAAGACTTTGTTGAAGGGTTGAGTTTAAAGTCTTCAAAGAGCTATGATTTATATAATGTCAATCAAAAGCATGCCCCAAAAGATCTCAATGAACAAGATCAAGAAGTAGTTTCAGAAATCATGAAGAAGCTACTATTAAGGTTATTAACATTAGTTTTAAACCGAAAGAAAGAGATTGGAGCAAATGGACTAACGAGGGGATTAGAGGAACTCAAAACAAAAGTACTATCATTTGGCTTACCAGTAGAATGGCGTGATGATGATGAAATATTCAAGCCAAATCAAGTTTTGAATCCAAGATTATTGGATGATGAATTTCTAGAGTCCTTCATTGTGGATCCAGAGCATCCTGAAATATTAGAAAATGTTAGATACGACTTTGGTATCGCAAAACCAAATCATTTCACACCAATGGATGACGACAATTTTGAAACCGAAGGATTAGAGTCCATGAACTCTACTGATAGATTGATATTCTTGAGGGTTTTAGTCCAATGGTCTTTGATTCATTCTGATACAGTGAAAGCTGAATTAAATGAATATTTAAACAAACAGGAATCATCTGGTGAAAAAGAAACTTATTATATCTCGAAGTTTATCAAAGATGGTAAAAAGGGTGTTGAAACGAGCTCCAATGAATTAAAGGCAGCTTTAAACAAGAAAAAATTGAGTGATACCATTAATAATAGTAGTACGTACATGAAAGATTTAGAGTTTGATCCAAATACAAGCTCTTCAGCGAATCCACTAGATCATCATATGAGTTTAAGATTGTTAGATTTTTATGCAGGTGATGGTGGTATCAATGGTCGATTCTATTTATGTCGCTCAGCAGATTCACAGACAGGTGGATTCGGCACAGTACAGGAAATGAAGTCAGCATTCGAAAATTATGAGTCAGCCCATGATATGATATCACATGAACCACCATCAAGATTTACTTTATATGTGCAAGATGTCACAACAATGCTTTCAAGTACCTATGCTGTTGAATCCAAATTAGACGCTGGTTCACCACTAGCTACTGATCCGTGGTACGAAGTTGCCACAAATACAGAGGAGTTGAATAAATTTATACGATATTTGGATGAAAAATTAATACTACTTAGATCTAAACAGTTAATGAATTTAAAAAATTATCTTTCATCAATTCTTCCTTTACTTCAAAAATATGAAACTTTCTTAGAAACATACAGACCATCACTCTCAACAAGAAGTAGTCAACAAACTATTGTTTCATCGAACTCGAGAAAACTTAGAAAGGTGTCTACTACTAATTATAATGAAAATGGTAAAGATGATAATATGGATGAAGAAGAAAATGAAGAAGATGAGGAGGATGAGGATTATGCTAACAACAACAACGAGGCATCCGAGGCGGAATCTGATGAAGATGTTAATTATGGTGAAGTTAAGGATGATGACTTTGAAGATGATGATTATAAAGAATGATCCACCAGTATGTTAATCAACTGTATTTGTATTTACCTTGACCATGAATATTGAATATCATTCTAGTACTCTAGTGCTCGCATATCTAGTTACCCGGTAGATTAAATAGTACCAAGAATAACTAGTAGGAACTGTAAGAATAATTACTACTACTTATAAGTAATACTAATTAGGCTTTATGGCTGTTTTATGCCTGATATGTTGGTGCTTACGTAATATTAAAAATTCGATGACATTTTTGACACTTGGAAAACCTGACACACCACCATTTGAGCTTTGAGATAAACTCTTATACAAACTCTTATACAAAACTTATTAATTGTATATTATTTACATCAATTACATACCATGGCTAAGAAAGGTGGGGAAGGAAACTCTAAGAAAGCAGCTGGAAATGCTAGAAAGGCTGAGCAGGCTAATAAAAAGCGTGATCAAGAATCTCAAAAGCAAGAGATGGAAGAGGCCTCTAAATGGGAAGATTCAGGAATAAACAAAAAGAACAAGAAGAAGGAAGAAGAAGCAGCTAAAAAGGCTGATGCTGCTCGTCAAAAGGCTGAAAGAGATTCCTTACTAAAGCAAGAAGAAGATGAATTACCATCCAAGGTCTCATCTAAGGGTAGAGGGGCTGCTAAAGTTGCAGCTAAGAGAGCAGGTAAGATTGACGATTTCTTGAGTGATTTACCAACTTCATCAAGTATCAGTGCTTCAGGTATTGATGATGCCTTAGAAGCTTTAACTTTAACTAAGAAGAATGGTGCTGTTCAAGATAAAGATATTGATAGACACCCAGAGAGAAGATTTAAAGCTGCTTTATCAGCCTTTGAAGAGAGAAGAGTCCCAGAATTGAGAAAAGAACAACCAGGTTTAAGATTACAACAAATCAAACAACTAGCATTCAAAGAATTTGAAAAATCACCAGAAAATCCATTCAATCAAGTTACCAATATTTCATATGATGCAAGTCAAGAGGATGTTGAAAATTTGAAGCAAAATGTTAAAAGAGAAAGAGAATCAAGATTTGTTAAATGAATTCGACATGCCAAATCCATCTTTTAAGAGTCTTATCTATTTACTACAGCATAAAGTCATGGATTCAATCTATGTATTACGGTGCTTAATGACTTTTATTATCTACAACAAATGATTACGAAGAGCTTAACGTGCAAGTGAACATGATAATTAATGACTATGACTATATAATGAATGATTCTTGTGTTTTGTGTTTATTTTGGCCTCAAAGATTACCAAGATTCTGTAGCTGAATCCGCTCTATTTTTGAAAGATTTCAATGCTTTTAGGGTTTCCAATTCTCTTGTATCTCTATTAGCATTATTTTTTTTCGATATCTTAAATTGTGGTGTCTTCTTTATGTAATAAGCTCTTTGTTTATCTAGTGTTGACAATTCTTCAATATTCTGTTTGTCATTATGGATATTGCTTATGTTGTTGTGACTTTCATCATTTTGATTTATAATGATTGTTTTTTCCACTTTTTCAATTTGTGGAATTTTCGTTTCTTCTTCACTGGCTAATTCTTCATCTATTACCTTTTGATAGGATGTATACTCATTTAAAGAATTTTCAGACACTTTGGTGATTGAATTACCAATCAATGAATCCTTTTTCAATCTTTTATCATTCAACAGTAAGTCATGTGCACTTTTCATTTTAAATTTTGATTGTGATTGTAGATCAACGGTTTCATCTTCTAGATCATATTTGATCCTCACTATAGGCTTCTTTCTTTTGATGGTTTTTGATTCAAGTTTATCCTTTTTCTTGATCTTTGTACTATTTTCTAGTTCAATATCATCTGACTGATTATCTTCTTTCAATAGATCATCGAAATAAGGTATCAATATCTCAGATTTTAAAACTTTTACTGGATATAATGGAGTTTCATTATCTTCCTCATTTAATTCACTTTCTGATATTTTCAAGACTGTAAATATTGATTCCTTTGTAACTTTACCAAATATCGTATTTTTATTATTCAAAGAGACTGTATCAGTTAACGTTATAAAGAATTTCCCAGTATTTGTATTTCTTTTATCGAGATTTACTGATCCCAAAAGACCACGTCTATTGAACTTTATTCTAGGGTTAAATTCATCAACAAATATTTCTGTATTATTAGCTTCAGCACCATCAATTTGAATTAAAAAGTTTGGTATAACTCTATTAAAAGTCCAATCATTGAATTTTTGATTCAATATATTAGTTAAAAATA
>JAJMFI010000270.1:0-14324 GCA_030574595.1 Ruyongia chambardii
CATTTCTTCTTAAAGAGTCCACAATATTAACAACAGCATCGATACCTTGAGATAAATGATAACGATATTTGTCATCTTTTGATTCAATCTCAATATCAATTGATAATTGATGCCATAGTGATTCAAAAACTTTGTGACCATCTAGTAAAGTGGATAAACCAGATTTACCTCTAGTTGGTAATAATTTTACAAATGGAGTTAAATTTTCTGTACAAACAGGTTCAGAGGATAAAGCAGCTCTTAATAAGAACAATTCATTTGAATCATCAATCAATGTGACATTTTTAGGATTATCTGATTTGAAAGCTTGAACTGGAAATGTTGTCTTAGTTTCATCAATAAAGTTTAATGATGCACAAAACAAACCTGATAGAGAATTGGTTAGGTATGACCAATCTTTGAGGGCTTCTTTCTTATCTTTAGCCTCTAAAATAGCCCAAATTTCAACACCAGAACCACCCGAATTTTTACCATAGTTTGGAAGTTGACCCCATTCTTCTGAATCCCACCAACCTTGTCCTAGTCTTAAATGTAATTCTCTAGTGTTTGTTTGCTCAAGTAATGGACCAATTGATCTTGGGAAAACTCCGTAGGAAATGTAGTTTGATTTATCAGAGATATCAACGTATTCAGATGTAATATCAAAATTGAAAGAAGTAAGAAGATTATTTCTGGGTAGGGTATATATATCTAAGGTTTCTTTAAAAGGGAATCTAACTTGTTCAGAAATGTTTGCCTTTGATGGCTCCAAGTTTGTTTCTTCAACTGTTTCAGAATCAGATGAACATTTAATTATAGAGATTTGAGACGCCAGTAGAGCTAAAATCCAACAATTACGATTCAAGCTGAACGATACCATCCTGGGTATGTCTGTCCTTGGATTGTTGTGATTTTCAAATACTTGACACTGCGAGGGTGTTAAACTAAAGCAGCGCTTTTATTTCGTTTAAAAATCAGATCAGTCGGAATTAACAAAAATGGGTCGGAAATGATTGCACTTTGATTAGTATGTAAAAAATTATTAGTAGCTACTAAGTACTACAGCATGTTCTTTTATCAATTATAAAGCCAAATATATCTCTACTGGCTCCTCAACATGACCGAAAGGAGACAAGTATTGTTTCAAAAAAGCACCTCTTCTAATGGTAGAACAGGGCAATATTCATTGGCAGGCCAATATGGATTGCCAAAGGACATAATAGAAGAAGCTATGAATTCAGCTGAAGATTACAATCCATTACCTGAAAGAAAAAAGCGTCAATCGGAGTATCAAAAGAAAGAAACAACAGAAGAACTGAATAGTCTTTCCTCAAATGATGTTATAAAAGACACTGATGGTGATAAAACTCCTCCTAGACGGAATAGAAAAAGAAGATGGGATGTCGTTGACAATACAACAATTGATCAACCAAAAAAATCAAGATGGGATATGGAAAATGAAATTGATAAGCAACAGAAAGAGATCACCAAAGAGACCACGATTCCATCTTCTGATGATAAACACGTTTCAGTTTACAATCCTCCTACAAGTTTATCACTAACATCGAAGGACTTAATACCGGTAGACGCCGTTGGTCCACAAGAACCAAAGGATGCAAAGCTTACGAATTTGATTTTGAGTATCAGAAATAATTCAAATAGAAAAGTGGCACTTAGAAAATTAACTGATAATGCAAAATCATTTGGAGCTGAATTAATTTTCAGTAAACTAATTCCTCTACTTCTTGAAAAATCAGATGAAAATCATATATTGTTCAAATTGATGAATCGTATTATTTTCAAACTAGGTGACCTGGTTAAACCATATGCACATAAGATTTTAGTTGTTATAACGCCCCTTTTAATAGATGAAGACTATATAACAAGAGCTGAAGGTAGAGAAATAATTGCTAATCTATCAAAAGCAGTTGGACTGAAGGAAATGATCTCCTCGATGAGATCGGATATTGACAACTCAGATGAATATATCAGAAATACAACCTCACGTGCATTTGCAGTTGTTGCTAGTACTTTAGGTATTCAAGCTATTATTCCATTTCTAAGAGCTGTATGCCGTTCAAAGAAATCATGGGAAGCTAGACACACAGGTATAAAGACCATCCAACAAATTGCAATTTTAATGGGTTGCGGAGTTTTACCCCATCTTAATGAAATGGTAGATTGTATTTCAAAGGGATTATCTGATGACTATCAAGCTGTGAGGGCAATCACTGCGAATGCATTATCATCCTTAGCAGAAGCCTCTTCACCTTATGGTATTGAGGGTTTTGAATCTATTCTTGAGCCGTTATACAGAGATATCATGAGGTCCAGTGGAAAGAATCTAACACCATTATTGAAACTTATTGCAAATTTAATTCCTTTGATGGATGAAGAATATGCTAATCATTACACAAAATTAATAATGCCAATAATATTACGTGAATTTGGTTCACCAGTTGAAGATATGAAGAAAACTGTATTAAAGGCTGTCCAACAATGTTCAATGACAGATATTGAGCCAAGTTACCTCAAAAACAAAGTTATTCCACCATTTTTCAAGAATTTCTGGGTTAGAAGAACTGCTTTAGATCGTCGTTTATACAAAGCAGTTATTGAAACTTCTTTAGTGTTATCTCAAAAAGTCGGTGTATCTGAATTTGTTACTAGACTGATTCCCGTTTTAAAAGATGAATCCGAATTATTTAGAAAAATGGCTGTTGAAACAATTGATAAAATTGTTACAGGCCTAGGGACATTTGATATTACAGAAAGAAATGAGCAACTATTAATTGATGGTTTGCTAATCTCATTTCAAGAACAAACAAGTAACGATTACATCATAATGAAAGGGTTTTCTACTGTTGTTAGAAGTTTGGATTTAAGATCAGAACCTTACATTGATGTCATTGTTACTACTATACTTCATAGGTTAAAGAATAACTCACCTGAAGTTAGAGAGCAAGCTGCTGATCTTATTGCTAATATAGCTCCTGTTATTAAATCATGTGGTAAAGTTGAGATACTAGAGACACTATCAGTGGTCTTGTACGAGAGTTTGGGTGAAGTATTCCCTCAAACTTTAGGTTCAATATTATTTGCTATGAGGGAGATTATAAATCTAATACCCTTGGAAAGCTTAAAACCACCAATTAATCAATTTTTGCCAAACTTGACACCTATTCTGAAGAATAAAAATGAAAAGGTTCAAGAAGCAACCGTTAGTTTGGTAGGAACTATTGCAGATAAAGGTGCTGAATTTATTCCGCCAAAGGAATGGATGAGAATTTCATTTGAGCTTCTTGATATGCTAAAGAGTCCTAAAAAATCAATAAGAAGAGCTGCTAATAATACTTTTGGCTATATTGCCAAAGCAGTTGGTCCTCAAGAGGTTTTAGTTACGCTATTAAATAATTTAAGAGTTCAAGAACGTCAATTAAGAGTCTGTACAGCTGTTGCAATTGGTATTGTTGCGGAAACATGCTCACCATTCACTGTTCTACCCGCTTTAATGAATGAATATAGAACACCAGAAACAAATGTTCAAAATGGTGTATTGAAAGCTATGTCATTTATGTTTGAATATATTGGGGATATGTCAAAGGATTATGTCTATTCGGTGATACCACTTTTGGAAGATGCTTTAACAGACAGAGATCAAGTTCATAGACAGATTGGTGCAAGTGTAATTAGACATATATCCATAGGTTCTATAGGTCTTGGAAGAGAAGATGCCTTTATTCATCTTCTTAACTTATTGATACCTAATATATTTGAAACATCTCCCCATGTTATACATAGAATATTTGAAGGTCTTGAAGGTATTAAGGCCGCTATTGGGCCTGGATTACTTTTAAACTACGTTTGGAATGGTCTTTTCCATCCAGCCAGAAAAGTTAGAGTTCCATATTGGAAACTTTATAATACTATTTATGTTCAAAACTTGGATTCAATGATACCATACTATCCAAAAGTGAAGGATAATGAAACAAAATACGAATTAAAGATTTTTGATGATATTCTATAATATTAATTATGCACAAAGAAGTATTAATTTAATGTTTGTATAGATTTTCAGCAGTAATAGTAGGAGTATTTTATCCATCCTTATGTAATTCGATTCAACCCTTTCTGATTACTTTTGAAATATTGTCCGAGTTTGAGTCTTGATATCTTTTTGATATGATGCTGTACTTTATTAATTCCAAAACACTGATACACAAACTATCCATAACTTTTTCTTCTTGAATAAGCTTACTCGTAAGACTTGATTGTTTGACATAATTTTTATTTTCACCTTTTATTATAATAATACAGATCATTTCTTTGCTATGATCATTTAAAATTCATCTTCTGTCTCTTTGAAAAACAATGAGAAAACGATTATGGAAGTGTATACAATTAACCCACCAACCATACTCATTAAGGTAGCCTCCAAAGTGACTAATTGAACATGGTAAAAAACAATTGGTAAAGCAATCCCACTTAACACCAATGAGCCAGTCAAAAACTTAGCAAAATCATTAGTACCATTTGTTGATTCACTCATAAAATCATCATATTCAGTGCTTGTAAACAAAGCATTTGGAATTGGTGCTACTAGGAAGATTCCAACAACGTATAGGGGATACCAGTTTGACCAAAGAGCACAACTTAAGATTATTAATAGAAAGCCGGCAGCTAAGAAGCCTGATAGTGATATGATTTTAGTTAGTGGCGTTACCTGTGCTGCCATTGTGTGTTATATCTGTTTATAATGATTGTAAATGTGAATTTGTTGCTTATGATTTTTGGTTGATTTGATAGTAGGTAGTCATTAGTTACTATATTAATTTCCTTGTGAGCTTTGATTTTGATCAGATATCAATTGGTAGGCGCAGCACATATAATAATACTAGCAGCAGTAGACATAGCGGTGAAATTTATACTACTTTGGTAGCAAGTTTGACCTTCATATTAGTTTTACTCTTCCTATAGGATGATCTTATATCTTTTTATTACATACCTAAAGATTTCCTCAAATTCAATAGTTTAGTGGTAGTAGTGTCAATTAGTTTTATTAACCACTTTTTTACGCATATTTAAAAAACCGATTTGAAAATAATCCAATCCAGTCAAGCTATAAACAAAGATTGACACAGATACGATAACACGTATAAGATGGAAGATATACCTAGGATCCTGTTGAAGGATCTGAAGTTTGATCCATTCTTCGAGCAATTAATCAGTAACAGCAATCCAAAGCCAACAATATCGTTGTCAGATTCGAACGAGATGTTAGTGATCCAAGATGACCATCGCGTCTATTGGTATAAGGGCGATATTCTATCAAGAAAGTTATCATATCAGGACGAAGTGATAGTATCCGCATTCTTCACATCTTTCAACAATGAAACAACTAATATCATGAATAAATGTCTGGTTGTATCACTAGAGAAAAGAGTCTGTGTGTATTTTGATAATGGAAATCATGATAATCTTAGCTTTTCTTTCAAGATTAAGAAGGCCTTTGCTTATGAAAATGGATTCGTCCTACAAAGTGATAGCAATAGCTTCATCAATTCATTGATGATTTTCAATACACCTTCATCTATCAATTATGGTATAGTGGTACCCTCATCTACCTCCCTGATATCTGCTGATGAAACTGTGATCTTGTATCCTTCTAATAATTCATCAATATGTGTGACTTTTAAAGAAAACACACTATCATTCTATCATCTACGGTATATTAAAAATGTTACAACAACTGCTTTAAAAAACAACAGTCAAATAAATAACCTGAATGTAAAGAGGAAACCATCTCAATCCAATAGAAGAGCATCTTTGATGGTTGAAGATCCTGATAATAGTGGCGAGATCAAAATGGATAAGATACGTTCTGTATCTCAAACAGATGCATTGTCAAGAGAAAGAGTATCGTCATATGATTACACCAACATGTGTGATTCTTCAACAACAGCATCAACAGCCTTCAATCCAGTAAACCATAAGAAAGAAGCAATTCTAACATTTGTTGATTCTGTCAATTTAGACCGATTAAGTAATTCACCAGTTTCTAAAATTGATTCAATAGCTATTGAAGGAGAAGAAGCTATAATAATGAAGAATGATTCTATATTTGAGATTCTGTTATTTGATCTATCACAAAAGACAAGAATACCTAAATTTACAAACTCAATCACATTAAGAGATGAATTTTTGGATTTTTCATTATCATCATTGGAAGGTTTTATAATACTGCTATGCAATAATAATCATGATTTCGTTTTATTTAATCCATTCATTAACTTAAAATCAGTTCTGTTCACATCAAATGAGCCAATAGAATCAATATATGAAAGTATAGGCACTCAACTAGTTTCCCAAAGCTTAAATTCTTCCAGAATACAAAACTTCAATTTATTATTAGGACCAAAATTAGAGATAGTAGAGAGATCTTTATTATCGCTTAAATATCTATCAGACTCATACACTTTTAATCATGCTAGATTAACATGGATTCAAGCGTATTCTATGGTTAGAAATGATTGGGACGCATTAGTAATAACAATTCTTGCAATTTTCTTACCACCTGAAATTATCTACGGATCAGATTGTAGCTCAACAAATGATATAACAAAACTATTGAAGCATGCAATAACTTTGAGGCGTGAAACAAAATTGAATCTATCAGATCAACTACCAAAGTTTGTATTAGGATTACACCTCATTAGAGAAGACTGCAGACTAAATGTTATTAACTCATCATCAAAAAATCGATTAGACTCATTATTAGCTCAATTAACATGCTGGATGTGTTGGTCTGAATCATGGTTTTCATATTATGAGATTGAGAACATAGATAATAATATCAAATTCCCTAAACCGCAAATTTTATCTTCGCCACCTGATTTGATGCAATCATTAACATCATTATTTGATACAACCATTGTTCCTTATGTTACATTTTCTCAATTGGCTCAACATCCTGAAAGTATAGATGAAATCATTACACCAAGATGTTATTATATTCTTCGTTTATTTGAAGGTCTATTAACACCTCAGTTCAATGTTGTTGATATGATGTGTGAATATAAAATTACGAATGTTGAATTAAATACTTATCCTATGGGTATATTGATTCCATTGACAGAGTCAATTTCACTTTCGGAACAACAGAGATATGTTGTTCAAAATCCCAATATTTTTGATTTGATTGATAGAAAAGATTTAAAATTGTTATCATCAAATGTTACTACTCCAATTATTCAACTGACTAATAACAGTATAAATAGTCAGCAATTTCAAATAACACAGACTAAGGATGTTCGTCAAGTGTTAACTTCATTACAAGACCCAACAGAAATAATTGCACCAATAGAGACTGATAGATTTAATGTAACAAAACTGCTATTCTCTCAAGATAGAAGATTTTATGAGATTTCAAGAATTTTACAAACACATTTGACTCAAACAACGATCTTCAATCATACGTCATCAAATTTATCAGAGGATGAATTACACGCTAAACATAAAGAGTTATCAGTCCTTGTCTCATTAAGAACTCTAGCAATTCCGCTAGGTAGATCATCATTATTCTATTCAAGCAAGATTCCATTAGTCACAGAAAAATTCCCAATTACTAAATTAAATTTCAATACATTAATTCAACCTCAAAATATAACTGTAACTCTAGACAAAGAATTTTTGAACCCGAATGCAATTCAATGGGGGTATTTTCATAATGGTGCAGCAGCAGGGTTGACAATTTCAAAAGATGCTGAAGGTATTAAGGATAGTTGGATATTGTTTAATAAACCATCTGTATTAAATGCACAACATGCAGGATTCTTATTAGGATTGGGTCTAAATGGTCATTTGAAAAGTATGGAAGAATATATCATGTATAATTATCTTGGACCAAAGCACCCATTTACTAGTATTGGTCTTTTATTAGGTATGTGTGCTAGTTTAAAGGGGTCTATGGATCTAAAATTAACTAGAGTGGTTTCTGTTCATGTTGATGCATTACTTCCTGAAGGCTCAAATGATATGATCATCTCATTACCTGTTCAAACAGCAGGTCTAATTAGTATTGGTCTATTATACCTTGAAACCCAACATAGAAGAATGAGTGAAACCTTGTTATCACAAATTACTAGTAAAGTTTCAGTAGAGGAACAACAAATAGCTGATGAAAGCTATAGATTAGCAGCTGGTATTGCTCTAGGTTATATCAATTTAGGAAGAGCTAAAGTAATGAACAGCTTCAATGATACTCATATTATTGATTCGTTAATAGCTATCATTACATCAATGAAGGATGTTCAAACAGATGATGCATATGATAAATCAATTTCTGGTGCCTTATTAGCTTTATCATTCATGTGTTTAAAATCTAATGATTTTAAAATTGCTCAAAAACTGCAAATTCCTGAAACTGAACAATTATTAGAATACATTCGTCCAGATTTATTATTATTAAGATCTCTGTGTCAGAATTTGATTATGTGGGACTCAATTGATAAGACAAAGACTTGGATTGAATCACAAATTCCCAAATGTATATTAGAAAAAAATTTACATCAACATGCTCGCTCAGATAATCTGTTATATTACTACATACTTTCTGGTCTTTGTTTATCTATTGGAATTAGATATGCATCAAGTGCTGATCCAATTGCTAAAAATACAATTATTAGATATTATGATCATATCACTGAAGAATTAGAGTGGTATCAGATTCAACCAGAGACTTACAATATAAAAGTAATCAAGGCATCATTATTATCCTGCTTAGGATCCCTATCTATTGCATTATCACTAATAATGGCTGCCACTGGGGACTTAGATGTATTCAGGAGATTAAGAGTCCAATATGGTAAATTTGGCGTACTAGGTAAGCAAAATGCTTTTGGTAACTTTATGTCAACTAATATGGCATTAGGATTTTTATTTTTAGGTGGTGGACAATATGCATTTAATATATCTTCTAAATTTGCCATTGCAGCTTTAGTTACATCAATTTTCCCATTATTTCCATTTGGTGGAACTAGTGATTATTTTAGCGTTTCAACTGCAACTTCAAATAATATCAACATTACTGATTCAGATGTTCATCTTCAAGCTTTACGTCACTTTTGGGTGATGTCTGTTGAACCGAGATGCTTAATTATTCGTGATATTGAAACTTTAAAACCAATATTATCCAATGTCAAAATTACCTTGAGCAGCAATAATGTTGTTGAAATGTCAACACCATGTTTATTACCAGAACTAGCAATGATTAAAAGTATTTCAGTTTCTGCTGATGAATATTTTAAATTAGAACTAGATGATATTGATAAGTTAAAGACATCAAATTTCAATGTATTTATATATAGGAAAAGAAAAGTTGAAGTTCTGAAGCAATCTGTTTCACTAATATTAGAAGAATTGAACTCTAAGTTTGATCAAGAGTATTCCAATAATTCAAAGGGTAAGAAGAATAAATTAATAGAGTTAGATATATTCAACTCATTTAACAAGAAGGATGTTTTATATTTATTAGGAAATGATGGTAAAATTGAAACTAGATCTAATATTTTAGATACACAAGTTGAATTACAGAATATGTGTCAATCACCAAAGACTATTGATGATTTATGGAACTTAAAATTGATCTTTTCATTTTATGAAAAGATTTTAACTACTGAAGAAACATCTTATTACTTGAGTCCAGAATATGTTGATAATTTAAAAGTTAAACTTTGGAAACTAATGAATTCTACTACAAAATAATTGATAATCTATAGTATTCATATTATTTATTTTTAGCTCTCTCTCTATATAATCACTCCATCTTTTGGAGGTGTATATTGTCTTAAAATGACACCGCCCTCTTTTAGAACCTTTGAAGATAAGCCATCCATACTATAACTTTGGGAATAAACAACTTCTTTAATACCAGATTGAACAATTTTAATTGAACAAGTTAGACAAGGACAAGTATTACAATATAATATCGAACTTCTACCTATTCTATCTCTACCACTCTCCAAAAGAGCATTTTCTTCAGCATGTAAACATAAACAGGTTGATAAACCAGCACCAGAACCATTACCAGTATTACATCTTGGACAACCACCTTCATTACAATTAGTTAAATGTATTGGGGTACCATTATAACCAGTAGCAATAACTCTTTTATCACGAGCAATAACACAACCTACTCTTCTTTTCATACAATTGGAACGTAATGCAGCTAAATCAGCTAAATGCATAAAATAGGCATCCCAAGTGGGACGTAATCTTGTTTGATCAGTTAAATTTAAATCTGATAATTTTATATATAAATTTTGAACAATATCAGAGGTATTAATAATTTTAATATTAGCCTTTGATATAACATCAATTAATAAGGATGATTCATTGAATGATTGAAAATCAGATAATTCAATAAAATCTGTAAATGATAAATTTGGATTAAAAGTTAAATATCTTTTCCATCTAATTTTTAATGGGGCATCTATTGAAACATGTAAGAAAAAGGGTCTTTTAATTAATTGATCCATTTGTTGTTGTGAAGTTATATCACAAAGAACGAAGTTTGATCTCCAATTCTTGGTAACATAATCAATTAACTCAGCTAATGAATCAAATTCTATATCTAATTTCAATTCATTTTCTGATTGTTTATTAATATCTAATAAACTTACTTCAATGGGTAAATTTGATGAAACTTTTTCTCTTTTAAAATCTATCACTTTAAAGCCTTGGAAAGTTAAATAACGAGCAACTTCAGTCTTTCCTGAACATAATGTACCAGAAATACCAATGAGCATTGCTTGAATAATAATGGATATTATTATTATCAAAATTAAAGTTCTTAGTCAATTAGTATTTTAATGTATTTTAATTTATCAGTTCGCGACGCGCATTAATAAATTTTCATTATAGAAGATTAAATGGTAAATAAATACTAAACATTAATAGTGATAATATCTCAACAGATTAATTCATACTAATATATATTTATAATGTATTTATTTCGAAAGAACCAATTGTGTATTATGTAGTATTGTATAATATTACTTATTTGAATAATGAATTGATCATTACTGTTACTAGTATTACAACTACAATCACATCAATGAATAGTAACATTCACTGAGATGAGTAGTGCTAACAAAATAAGACACAAAAAAAATCGGGCCGAGCGGGGAATTGAACCCCGGGCCACTCGCACCCAAAGCGAGTATCATACCACTAGACCACGCGGCCGAATTTACAAAAGAATAAGCTGTAGTAATATAATACGATTAAAAATCCGCAAAATCCGCGATGTCTTTAAACTATGCCCATCTGTTCATCAATGGTGGTATTACTTATTATACAGAGTATTGGCTTCATTTAGAGGTCAGTTTCATTTCAATAGCTGTCTTTTTGATCAATATTCGTGGTTTTATTCCTATTTTCTTTTTTGCTTGTCTTTTTAGGGAGTAAAAATTTTATGTTATTTTAGTAGTTTACCAGTCGATCTGAAATAAATAAAATTTCATAACATATGTATTGCTTAAGGTTCTAGTGGGATACTCATTTAGTATTATACAAAATCATTAACTTTCACCCTCTATATAATGGTTTCAAATCAGCCATTTTCTACTCAATTTCCATATTATTTCCATATTATTTCTTACAGAAAGGAAGAACTTGTTCCAATTCCGGTTCAATTCCGACTTTCAAAAGATAAAGCAAGACATTATTATCTAAAGATTAAAATACTTAAGAAGTTGTTTTTAATAGAAATATAAATTAAAATGATTCCTTCCTTATGATTACTTTTCTTTTCAAATATAATTAAATATTTTTTGTTTTAGTTGGTTTCTTTTTGGCTTATTTTGATTTTATCTAATCATTAGTTTGGTGTTTTAAGGTATGAATATGATTTATCTGAAGCTCGAAATCGTTCTACGGAACCTCTATCGAGTGTCTCAACCCTTCCTTGGGAATCATTTCATGAACATTGATACTTAAACTACCATTAGACAATCTCAAAGTACCTCTTAAGGTTTCATCTCAAACTCTCTACTCTATAATCTTTCAATATCCTAATACTACTTAAGATAACTTTAATTATAAATATACATTATAATAATAAAAAAAACCAACTTCTTTTAACTGTACTATCTTAACACTATCTATATATAGATAACAATTTTTATATTCTTTTAGATCTAAGGTGGTTATATAAATCATATCGAGCACTTTTTTATACTGAAGAAGAGTATCCGCTAATCTCATTGAAGTTAGATGCTCCTAATTTGCAAGAATTATGTTTCACTTTAGAAGAGAAATTAACTGACGTGGAAGATTTAAGATTATTACCAGACTATTATCCTAATTCGATTGCTTTGACCATCAAAATAATGCAAAAAAAGTCTGAGATTAACCTCAATAATTTGAGGTATAATAGTTTAAAAGTTTTCCAATATCATTCTTTTGATTCTTCTGTTGATCTTGAAAATTGTTTTCTACCGAACTTAGAAACATTACATTTAAGCAATGTAACTGCATTTGCTTCAATTACATTAGGTACTACAGAAGCATTATTATGTCATAGAGATTTACATGCACCAAAGTTATTAAATCTTTACATAAAAGGATTTCATGCACATTCATTAATTATTACACATTTCCCGATTATAATTATGTGATATTAATCATCTATGTCTTAAAAATTTGGACAAATTGGTTTATATTAATTCAACTCATAATTTTATCACTAAACTTCGTGCTGATACTTTACCTCAAATTTTAAAGATTTTATTATAGATACACCAAAGTTAAATCAAGTTGATGATATTGATCCAAATATTTTAACAGATATTAAAATTTTTGAAAGTCGATATTTTAAATTTGAACTTGACATTCTAAATCAAATAACAAATCTTTTGTAATTTACGTACAATGTTGAAAAGGTCTTTAATTATTCTAAAATTGGATTCATAGCCAACTTATATATTAGCATCTTTGATGAATCTCATATATATACTTTTAAGTCTTAAAAAAAAACAAATATTATCATGACAAAACAAAACTAAACCAAAACAACAACAACACAAAATACAGTCATTATTAGACAAATATAATAATAGTATCATGACTTGAATTCTCTTTTCAGAATCCATCTTTTTTTTTTGTTCCTTTTGGTTTTAAATTTACTTTTTATATTTAATGAACTGATCCTAACTTTTGACCCATTTTAACTTTCATACCCTTTTCAATATCAAATAGAAAGGTTTTTGGAGCTTCAAAAACCAAAACAACGGTTGAGCCTAACATAAAACCTCCTACTTCTTGACCTTTAGTAACTGGAACACCGCCAAGTAGATCACTTGCCTTTGAATATGTTGCTTCATAGCAGGTATGCTTTTTCACTTTAATTGGAACATCATTATCTTTTGAATAATGTTGACTTTCATATCTTGTGTTTGTTGTTAAGTCCTTATCAAAATTGACTTTAATCGAACCAACGTTAGTAGCACCAACTGGTGTCATACTAAAGAATCCATATTTCCAATAACCCAATAGAGAGACTCTTTCATTAAGAATAAATAAATTTGATAATGTTCTTTGAAAATATGGTGCTACACTAAATAATTCACCAATAAAATGACGTCTTAATTGAACAACCCAAGATGTTGGAGAATGATATCTATGATAATCACCTGGTGCCAAATAGATAACAGTATAAAATAATTCTTTATCTGTGTCTTCCACTTTACCTACTTTTGTTACATCATTAGCTACTTTCATAATTTGTTTAGTTGAAGGAGTATCCTTTAATACAAATCTATCACCTTCTTCATTATAATAAATTTTTTTTAGATGATGAATATTTTTACCTTCACCACCAATGATATCATCTAAAGTATAAGAGATACCATTAATTTTAGCAAATTCTTCATGTCTTTCTAAATGAGTTTGATCATCTAATGGATCAAAATGAATTTGATGAGATGGTGCAGCTAATTTTGAATTATCAGCATCACCAAGAAATGCATTTAAAGGGTATGTCATACCTTTAACTTGTTCAATATGACCATCACAAACAATACCATATTGTAAAACTTTACCATCAGCGGGACAAACTAAATCAGATTTTTCATCAATTGGTCTTGCTCCATCTTCTAATTGTCTATAAAAGAATTCACTTAAGTTTTTATATTTAGTTAAATCTTTTTCCTTAATTTCATCTATATTAGCACCAAAGCAAAATGAATAAAATTTATAACTTGGAGCTCTAAGCCATACTGGTAAATCAATACTATTAATTTGTCCCCATAATCTTGAAATAGCATTTAATGGTAATGTTGAATAAC